>CAOLHI010005262.1:0-76577 GCA_948474755.1 Ctenosaura bakeri | reverse complement strand
ATTTTCATCCCAGTTTTTTTAAATCACCCTTTCATCTCTTTCCCTACCATTATTAATAATTATAAAGCATCACACATGAATCAAAATCAAAACTAATCATGATTACCTTTAATCTGAAATGTCAAACCAACTTTAAATGCTGGGATTTTAACCTGGTTAAAACTGACCATTGTTAATGCTAACTTTACTGATGATGCAACACAATATCATGGCAAACATTACAATGTTTAATGGAGAGGGACACAGAGGCTTTTCGCACGTTACCCGTTTGTGCAGCTGGGGAGGGCATCTCGCGCGAAAAGCCTCATCTGGAACACTGCCTCTTCCCCGCTTCTTCATCCCGCAGGTCACTTCCTGGTAGCGTGACCATCACGCTAGCGCCCCACCCCTTCCTTCCGCAGCACAGTCTGGGAGCTGTAGGCTGCACTGGGGAAGGAAATGCGACCAGGCCAGCTTGTTCAGCACACCGCATGCAGGTAAGTGCACGAGGGCCCCGTGAGCATTGCGCGACCGCACAGTATTTTCGGCTTAGAGCTGAAAATAAGAAGATGCGCGTGCGTCCCGCTTTAGGCTCATGGGCGTCACGTGAGTGGGAGTGCATCATACGGACCGACGCTCCCATTTACGCGACGCTCAAGGGGCCCTCGCACAAAAAAATCTGTGTGCGAAAAGGGCCTCAGGCAGGAGAGAGGAGAAACATTTCAGTTTCTGAATTATGGCTAGGAGTAGAGTCAGCGCTAAGGTAAGACAGAGGCAACTACCTGAAATGATTGATACTTGAGGTGATAGATATCTAGGATAATGGCAGCTCTCCCCATTGTTCCTTCAGCCATTCCCATCATCCGAAGTCTGTGCCTTTGTAGCAGTGATGGTTAGTTGCTTCCAGCTTAGACCAGAGCTTGGAGAAGTTACTGGTCTTGTGGGTTAAGGAATCCCAGGAACTGTAGTCAAACAAAGCAACTTTCCCAAGCTCTGACCTAGGAAGACTGTCTCTTGGTCTCCTTGTTCCACTGTGTGGTAGAGCAACTGAGAAAAGCCCTTTATAAAATATAGGAGTGAACACAAGGTATCTTTTCTGCCCCTGCTTTACAGTTTAGCAAGAGTGTACCAAGATGCTCAAGACCTGTTGCTACGATCCCAAGAAACAGAACTGGGCAGACTCTGGGAAGAGCTACGGACCCTAACCCAGTTCATGGAAACAATACGGACAAATCCTGAAAGGATTGCAGGTAATAGTAATCTGCTCTGTTCTCTATCCTTTTAAAAAGGCTGTTAATTATTTCCTCAGTCAAAAGATAAGCAGTGGCTAAAGCATTTCAACCTGATTAACCAGTGCCTGAAGCATTTTTGTGTGAAAGTCAAATTTTGAGCTTCCTGGTAGAAGAAAAGAAGAAGGCAATATTCACTCTCTGCTTGTTTATTTTCATTATTCCGCTGTGCTTATCCCATCTCTGATTATGTCTCACTGATTGTCTGTCCTACACACACAGACAGACACACACATGCACACACTTTGTTGTCACCTCATTTGCTTGCCAGAGCAAGGATGATCCATTAGGTTCCCTGGCACTCTTGCAAATGATAATGATTCCTGCTCTGAAAAATGTCCAAGGGCTTTGCTCTCACCCTTTCCTTCTCCACTATGCTACAGCTTGTAGAACAACATATCAACTACTTATTTTGAAAAATGATATGGTTATTCTTTCTATTTGAATTGCAAAAGACATTTCATGTATTCAAGCCACTGCGTGGTGTGGCAATTATCAAGTGATAAAAATGAACAAATTAACTGATTCCATTATTTTCATTCTACAGGTTATGTCCACTTCTTGTTTGTTATAGCATGAGATATGCAATGTTCTGAACTGTGGAATATTTGAAAGATTTTCCAGGAATAGACACAAGAAAACTTCAAAATAATTAGGCCACACAGCAGGCGATCCAGTTTGATTAGGGAGAGGTCTACTCTCTACTTTACTTAGCATAATGATTAATCCAGCCCTGGTCATGAGAAACTAATTGGAGGAATTCAGAGCTCCCTCCAAGGCGCCGTCTGAAGGGACTGCAACTGTCTTTGGGAGGTGAACTGAAGAAAAAGATTCTAAAACCATTTCTTCTTGAGTAAGTTGCTGAAAAGCACACACACACACACACGCAGAGTGCAACCCACCCAACAACAAAGTACTCAAGAGCTTTAAAACTCACAGCTCCAGGCTCACTGGAACTTTTCTTCATTCTTTGAAACCCAAGGTCTATGTTTTATGAGCATGCCAACCCCTTTTAGCATTCTGAAAAATAAACAAGCGTGGTCCAAATGCCAAGCCTCTTGTGTAATGTGCAACATGACTGTCATTTCATGTTCAAGTGCTTTGTCAAAAGGAAAGCCTTAAATGCTGTTTGCTTTTTTTTTTTTAATTTTAATCTTTATTAAAAATTTTTAACAAAATTAAAAACAAACAAAACAAAACAGATAAACAATTTCATTGCATATTGTTTTCATAACCACTTTACATCACTCTTATCGTCTTCCATTCTTATCTACGTATTACTTATATACCTTAAATTCTTTCCTTACATATATTATTTCTCTCAAATCCTTCTCCTTCATTCTTATATTTCAAGTGATAATCCATGATTATGATGGTTTCTTAAGTAATCATTCCTACATAGTTGACTTCCTCAGCATCACCTTATCTCTTATCTATCGAATTATATAACGTTTCTCTACTTACTTTCCCTCAACCGAGGGTTCCTCACTATCAATATTACCTGTTTGTTTATTATATACACACACTTCTATGTTTTTATTTCATTTCATATAGCCTATTACTTCGCTGCTACAACTCAGCTCATTCATAGTGATATGTTTGTATTTCATCTCTTATTGTCCATGTCCATTGTGTTCTTACCCAATTTCATTAATATTCTTCAATATTTTTACTTTTATCATTATTAAGCGTTTCCATTAAGGTTCCTTCTTAAGTATTCTAATTCCACATATTTTTCTACTTTACACCATCTTTCTACATGTCGGCTCTGCATTTTACCCTGAATTATCCCTGATAACATATCCATTTCTTTCATCTCTATTAACTTTATCAACCATTCTCTCATTTGGGGTATAATTTTATTTTTCCATTTTTGCGCATATATGAGCCTCGCTGCCGTTATCATATATAAGATAATTCTCCAGTATTTTCTTTCACTCTCTCTCTCTATTTTTTGGGTCATGTTCAACAAAAACAGTTCTGGTGTAAATGGTATATTAATTTGTAAAATTTCAGTCATTTTATTATGGATATCCTTCCAGTATCTCTTAGCCCTATCACAGGTCCACCATAGGTGGAAAAAGGTTCCGTTTTCTTTATCACATTTCCAGCAATTATTTTCTTTCAATTTATAAATCTTACTTAGTTTTACCGGATCCAGATGCCATCGATAAAGCATCTTAATGTAATTTTCCTTCAGCTTTTGAGCTATTGTAAATTTATTTGTAATTGACCAGCTTTTTTCCCAATGTTCAAGTTGGATTTCATATCCAATATTTTGGGACCATTTCACCATCACCTCTTTTATTCGCTCTGTTTCTAATTCTCTCTCTAACATTAATCTATAGAGCTTTGAGGTCATTTGTTTTTGAGATTCGAATATTACTTTGGCAAAAGGGTCTCTCTTCCTGTCTGTTTCTATACCTTCTGAATTTTTATCCATTATGAATCTTTCTTTCAGCTGTCTGTACAAAAACCAGTGGCATCTGAATCCTTCTTGTTCTATCTCTTCTTTTAATTTCATCTTATAATCTCGATTTTGTTCCACTTTCAAAATGTCTTCATATCGTAACCAACTGTCTTGTGGCTCCTTCCACCTTCCATACAAAGCTTCATGCGGAGAAAGCCAAGAGGGTTTTTTAACATAGAAGTTTTTCTTGAAGTGTAGCCATATTGCTAGGAGGGCTCTTCTTAAGTAGTGATTTTCAAATTCTTTATCTATCTTTTGCTTTCCGTACCCCATATACGCGTGCCAGCCCATTCTTTTGCCGGCACCTTCTAAATTCAACAGATCTTCATCTCGAAGCTCTATCCAATCTTTAATCCATGTAAGTCCGGCAGCATAATAGTAAATTTTTAAATCGGGTACTCCTAGACCTCCCTTCTCTTTTTCTCCGTTAGTAACTTCCATTTGATTCTGGGTTTTTTGTTGTCCCATATAAACTTAGATAGTTCCTTTTGCCAGTCTCTAAAAGGTTTTACATTGGTTATAATAGGTACATTTTGAAATAAGAAGTTCAATCGAGGTAAAACATTCATTTTTATTGCTGAAACACAACCCAATAATGATAGTCTTAAAGATCTCCAGGTTTCCAAGGAATTTTTTATATCTTTCCAAACTTTTTTATAGTTGTTATCAAAAAGTTCGTTATTTTTTTTGGAAATCCAAATTCCGAGATATTTGACTCTATTTTCTACTTTAAAACCAGTCTTCTGTACTAGCATTTCTTCCTCCTCCTTCCTTACATTCTTAGTTATAATTTTTGTCTTATCTTTGTTAATCTTTAATCCCGCAACGACACCGTATTGTTCCATGGTCCGCATTAAAATTTCTATACATTTGTTTGGTTCTTCCAAAATTATCATCATGTCATCAGCGTAGGCTCTCAGTTTGTATTCGCACTTCTTAATCTTACATCCATTTATGCCTGGGTTGTTTCTTATTGCGGTTAAAAGTACCTCTAATGTTGTTATAAATAACAGCGGAGAAAGTGGGCATCCCTGTCTCGTTCCCTTTTCTATCTTAAAATATTTAGTTTTGTCTCCATTAATAATTAAAGTCGCTTTTTGATCTTTGTAAATTTCTTTAATCCAATTTAGAAACGAGTCCCCAAAATCCATCTTTTCTAATACTTTCATCATAAAGTCCCAGCATATGTTATCGAAAGCTTTCTCTGCGTCGACAAAAATTAAAGCCAATTTCTTCTCGTTGTTTCTTTCATAATATTCAATTATGTTCAAGGCTGTCCTAATATTTCTTTTGATTTGTCTTTCTGGAAGGAATCCGCTTTGGTCTTTATGTATTACTTCTTGTAAAATTAACTTCATCCTTTCTGCTAGTACAGATGTGAAAATCTTGTAATCGATGTTGAGAAGCGAGATAGGTCGGTAATTTCCTGGCTGCCTCAAGTCTTTTTCTTCCTTCGGGATCAAAGTTATGTATGCCTCCCTCCACGAATCAGGAATACCGTTCTCCTTAATATCATTAAATAGCTTCTCCAATGGATCTAGGATGTATTCTTGAAGTCTTTTGTAGTATATTGCAGTTATACCGTCCGGACCCGGCGCTTTAGATATATTCAATTTTTGAATTGCTTCTTTTATCTCTTGCCTCGTAATCTTTCTATTCAGCATCTGCCTTAGATCTTCCTTTATTTGTATAATTTTTTGGGTTTTCAGAAATTCTTCTATCTTTTTTTGGGGTTGACCATATTCTTTCGCTTTATACAGGTTTTTGTAATAATTATAAAAATTGGATCTGAATAGGGGTAAATGGACATTAAGACAGTTTGTCACAGTAAAACTTCTTCAACCCATAATGCTGACTTCCCCAAGTTAGCACCCTCCAGATGTGTTGGACTACAATTCCCTCATTTCCATGCTGATTAGGATGGTGGGAGCTGTAGACCAGCACAAATAGAGAGTATTAAAGAAAACTGCCCATCAGGAAATACCAATGTTTATTTAAGCATTTCAGTTATAGCTGTATGAAAATTCAAAATTATTCACTCTAATGATAGATAATAGCAAGGGGATTTAATCACATTTCCCTAGTTTCTTGGAGGTCATCTCACCATTAATGATGGCTGTGCTACAGTTTCTTTCTTTGTTCCTTATGGTTGTGTGTTTGTGTTGCAAGTTGCAAAGTGTAACAGCAGCAACTGTGCTGGCATCATGACCAACGTTTTACTCATACCTAGAATTTTTTAATGAGATTGTATGTTTTTTGTGGGGCGGATGGAGTGACTACCACAGAAAAATGAATGAGGAAATCTGTAGAAATTCTAGAAAGTGGCCTTCTATTGTGGGGCAGAGGTTAATTGAAGGACATTTCTCAGAAAATCGTCTTCTAAGATATTTTGCTCAGCATAATTGTCATTCTTCCAAGTATAAAAGTGTTTGAATAGTGCTCAGAGTCCTTGGGGTACATTATCTCAGTTTTCACTACAAATGTGATGAAACAGGTGAGTATTATTGTTCCCATCTTATATAACAAGTGGGCTGAGGGCAAAATAATAGTGGTTGGCTTAAAGCCAACAACTGAATTTGTAGTTCTCTCTCACCAGTATCATAGCTTGCTTAAAACACAGTCATTCATAACAACCTCTTAATGACTTTTATGTCGTTTATGTCTTCTCCCAGGAAGAGGCATACGAGTCCAGGATATCTTAAAAGATGAGGAGAACCTAACTAAATTTCTACTTGAAGATATAGGCCTTCCAGATTTGGTTGTTTACCACCTAATGAATGCACAAGTGCGACCAGAACAGGTGATTTAGTAAATGTACAATGTGTACATGTATGTTTGCATGTATATACTTGGACAGCATTTTTCCATGACCTATGCCTAAAGGTACTTATGCTCAGATACCAAAAATACTACATACTTCCAGTACTGACAACCGCTCATAAAACAAGCCATGATACAGCAGCATACACACAGCAGCCAACCTTTGATCAATTGCCAGCTGGAATCCTGTCAGCTAGAGCAGACCCCTTGAATCAATTGTTGAATAATGAGTCAACACAAGTAAATCTAACTGATTCAGTGGTCTACCATAATTATGACTAATAATAGGAGGTTTCTGAAATGGAGACTGAAGGTTTAACCATAGTTAGCTTTAACCATTGTTAAGTTTAAATCTGGTAAAGTTCCCAAGTATACTAGCCATGGCTTCACTGACTGTGGCCCTTTCTACACCTTACCCTCTTCTGGCGCTGGGGTGCGGGGGTTGCGCAAGCAGCCTCTGGCGAGAAGGTCTCACATCCGGGGTCCTTCGGCTCTGCATGAGCTGCCTGCTCATGTGAGAGCCCGGCTTCTTCCTGCCACAGTGCAGCCTGGGACCTTCTCAGGCTGCCCTAGGGCAGGAAGCGCAACCAGTGTGGCTCTGGAGGCTCCTCACGCCAGGTAAGTGTGTGTGCGGCCCAGGAGCAACGTGCGATCGCGCACCATTTTGGCTTCCAGCCAAAAATGAAAAGGCGTGTGATCAGCGCCTGCCAGCCCCTGGAGCATCGCACGATTGTGAGTGCATCATGCAGATCACTCCTCACAATCGCACGACGCTCCAGGCATCCTTTTGCATGGAAAATGCCATGTGAAAAGGGCCTACGCTAAATCATTCTTCTCAGTATGCTAAATTAGAGAAATGAATGAAACATTCTTGTCACCTTGAAAGCAAAGATGGTGGAGAAAAACTGCTTTAACTATGCCTTCATGCTAAGTTGAGCAGCCCAGGTACAATTAAACCTTCATTAATGCAAGCCATAGTTTACAAATGTCGGCGGCAGACCGGGGTCGGGCAGGCTAGGAGCAGGCTCGTGCTGGGACACGCCTCGGAGGCCACAGCCAGCAGACTAAAGGCGAACAAAGACAGTCCTTGCGGCAGGCATAACGAAAAAACAAAGAGAGGGTTTCCTCACCCGAATAACTGGCGATCAGCTGACTGGCAGGGCCTCTGGACAGGGACTCGGTGGGCAGCAGATGCGGCTCGGACGGACAACACACGGAGAGCCGACGGTTGTTGCTCCGTGCCTGCCTCTGCTTCCCCCTGGCCTTAAGTAGGCCTTCTGGCCTGGCACCGGCCAATCCGGGAGCTGCCTCGCAGCTGTGAGCCTTCAGCTGGGTCAGCTGAGAGCCATCGGCCAGCTGAGAGCTCTCAGCCTGTAGCCGACGCTCCAACAGCCGACGGGAGCGGTGGGCGGCTTCCTTGGCTTGCCGCCGCTGCAGGAACGTGGGAGGGAGGCCAACGGTCTCCCCGGGATCAGGACTGTGGGCGGGTGGTGCCCCAGAGTGGAACCTGGGTCCCGCCCACCCCGGGAGGACACCCGCTCGGCCTCCCCTGGCGGCGGTGGCTTCGACGGCGTCCTCTGCGGTGTCCGGGCGGCTCCTCTCGGCGGCGGTGGCCTCTGCAGCGTCCTCCTCGGCGGCGGCGGCCTCCCTGGTGAGTCCCTCGGCGGCGGCGGTCCTGGCGGGGTCTGGGCGGCCATCCTCAGCGGCGGGGGCCTCTGTAGCCTCCTCCTCAGAGGCGGCGACCTCGACGGCGTCAGGGCGGCCGTCCTCGGTGGTGGAGGTCTCCACAGTGTCTTCCTCGGCGGCGGTGGCCTCAACGGCATCCGGGCGGCCGTCCCCAGCGTCGGAGGCCTCCTCTGCAACTTGCGAGGAGACCAGGTCGTCCTCTGCCTCGGAGGCCGCTTCCGCGGCGGCCCCCAAGGTGCCGGAGGGGCCAGCCAGGCTGGAGCCCCCGACAACAAATTTGCTTCAAATAATAGCTTCATAACCTGGTTTGTACTAAATCTTTAATTATGGTTTAGGTCATAGCTGGAATCTGTGGCCCTCCAGATGTTTCTGGACTACAGTTCCCATCAATCCTATCCAGCTTGACCGCTGGTGAGGAATGAGAGTAGCAGTTCACCTGAGACACAAATTCTCTAACTCTGGTTTTGGTAAGAAGATGTAATACAGTCCTCCCTCCACATTTGTGGGTTTGACACTCGCAGATTTGATTATTCATAGGGTGGTATACCTTCCTTCATTCTCCCCCTCCCATTCCCAGCTATCCGGTGGGTGGGAGAGTCAAGTGGGGGGGCCATCTCACCCTCCCCGCTCTGCTCCCCGCCGCTGCTGGTGCAATTGTGCTCAGGGCGGGTTGCAGAGGGAAGTGGTGAGGGCGATCTTGCCCTCCCTGCTCTGCTCCCTGCTGCTGCCAGCAAGATCATGCTCAGGGCGAGTGGGAGAGTGAAGTGGGGAGGGCAATCTTGCCCTCTCCACTCTGCTTCCTGCTTGCTGAGGGCACAATTGCAGTGGGGGCCCGTAGGGGGAGTTATTCACAGTTGTTTTTTTTTACTTTTGCAGTGGTTCTGTGCACCTATCCCCTGCAAATATGGAGGGCCTACTATACTCATTTGTTAATCAGAAAACAAAGCCTGATTAAGTGTAATGGCTGCATAAGGCTCAAGTATTACTAGACATTGTCTTTATTGCTTTGGAGGTCTGTTACTGAACCTGGTTTTTGGCTATAAATATGCCTAGTAAGGACATTTTCATCCATGACTAGACCTGTCTCAGTTTCCCTTTGTAGCTTGGCTATGCATCATGTTATTTCAGTAAATCTGTGAATGGTACCAAAATGCTGTGTAAGAGGAATGTTAAAATTCACCACTCCTGATGTCAGCAAGGGTAGAGGTGGAAGGGCATTGCCAGGGCATTGCCTCAGATGAACAAAGGAGGCCATGCACAGACAGATCCCCTGTTTCAGAATTCTTACCAAATAACAGCTTTGGAGGAGAAAACATTACTGGGCAATTGTGATCCTGGATTGCTCTCAAAGCACCTACCCTTCATAGATTATCTCTGTGTGAGTCAGTCACTGCCCCTTCTGTCCTTTTGCCTGGGGAGCCCAGAGAAGAATGTGGACCTTATAAATGAGGCCTGCTGAATCACATCTGTGGAATGACCACTTCTCAAACCACAGGGGAGAGAAGAGGGGAAATGGGCTGAATTGCACTCTTTCTTTCTCTTTCTTTCTTTCTTTCTTTCTTTCTTTCTTTCTTTCTTTTTCTTTCTTTCTCCCCCCCCCACCCTTTCTTTCTCTATCATGCCCAAATGTGGGGAATGTGTGTGGCTGTTTGTGGCCAGAAGGAGATGGAATTAATGAGCTTGCTTTTCACTCTACTGACGTTTTGGAATCATAGGTGGCTTGTGTGATCCTTGCTGGATTGTTACGCTGCTTAGATTCTGACTAGAGCTGTAGGAAGCTCCCTGGCAGCTGTTTGAAGAAGTAACACACAGAAAAGAGCTTTCTCCTGCCTAAGGGGAGAAAAGCCCACAATATTCTGTGCAAGGTGAAGCCTAGAAACTTTTACCAACATAAGTTGTTGGACCGCCTCGCAAAAAGTGTTGAGGGCTGAGTACTGGCAGGAGAGTGGACAACTGGTTGTCCTTCAGTGGGTGTCAAAAACCACCGGGATGTCAACATGTACAGGCCAAGACAGTTTCAACACATCACTGAAAAAATCACAGGGAGTCCTGCTAAGAACCCTCTATTAGCTACAAAAAACTAGCAAGATTGCTTGTCTAAATGTGTTGTTCCTATGTGGCTGAGAACCAGATTGTTTCCAGCAGGGCTGGTAGGGAGGGGAGGAAACTTCAGTCACAATTTGTTAGCAGGAAAGGAACTTTGCTCTTAATGAAGAGCATCAGCAAACCAAATATAGATTGACCCATATCCCACTCCCTGGTCAAAGCAGTCCTCTGGTTGCTGACGCAGTATTGTGAATGCTGTCAGTTTTTCTGATGTGATTATCAGAGTTAAACTAGACCTTTCATTAGCATGCACAGAAGACCTGTTTTCCTTTTCTTTTTAGTTGCAAGTAAGCATGTGGAAATCTGCCTTGGACTGGGCACACCACATTTGAACCTCAAACCTTCTCTCCCCTATGATGTTTTCCACTCCAAATTCTTCCTCTGCTGCACATGGAAAGGAGCTTTAAAAAATGCAATAACTATCAGTTGGCAGCAACTGAGTTCTCTTTCTCCCTGCCCTACCCTGCTTTCTCTCACTCCTGGCACAGAGAAGGTGAGAATTTTTGGGTGGGAACAAGTTGGGGAACAGGAGATGGAAAGGCCCTACACATTTCATTTCATGTATGCTTAGTTCAACCCACAGAGCTCACGAATCTAGAGTTAGCCAATCAAATGATGAAACTTTAGTCCAATCAGGTGGTGTGGGGGACAACATGTCTGATGTACATTCCTTGAACTTAGAAAATTATAATGTTAAGGGGCACATCTGGGCTACAGCACTTCTTTCTTCTGACTTTTAGTCTTCTGACCTTTTATTTTAGTTACACTGCAATAACTGAAAGCATTCAGCCACATGTATTCTGAATCAATTTGATCTCCTATTTAATTCTTAGGTTGCCCAGGGATTTCATCTGGCAATGCATATGCTTACACAATTCTCTGTAGTCACAAAGGAACATCCTGTTGGGAGTTTACCAGAAATGTACAGCTACTATATGGGAATGAACATCATAACAATGGGATGCTTTGATGCTCCTTTGCCACAGTTGCTCATATATCCTGTTCCCCCCACTTCCACCCAAATGTTATTCTGAAAAAGAACATGAAAAGAGGGTACCAGTCATAGAAATGCATTTGAATTTTTGGCAAAAAGCTGAACTCTGTTGAAGCACTGACCTCATAAGCACCCTGGGAGTGCAGGAAATGACACACACACACACACGCACACGAAAGCTAAAGCTAACCTAGAAGTTAATTAACAGAGGAAATATTTTGTTCTCCTCCTGAAAGTGGGTGTTGAACAAAGGCACTCTGATAAAATTACTGGAATTTGTTTCTCAACCACTGCTTTCAGGTTGGACAAAAGATAACGGACTATTATTGACTCACAGAAAGGTGCAAGGGAAGGGATCCAGAAAAACTGGCTGCAACCAGGAACTACATAAGCAGCTACATGGAGAGTTTAATATTTTTCTAACCCTTTGCTCTTCAGGGACATTCTCTAAATCAAGGCTCTGTTTTAGGAAAGGTTTGCATATAAATGACATCTCTTACAGAGTAGAGATTAATTTCAGCAAGCCAATGCGCACATACTGTTTTCATTGCTTTACCTTAACACAAAGTTTTCTGGTGTCCTCGGCTGGAGATTTTGAAGCCCTTCCATCATGAAGAGCTTAGTTTTTTTTATTACTTATCTGTATGTTTCCTATTTCACTCTGCTACAGCAAAGTGTACTTGAGTATCATCACAACTAGAAATCATTGACTGTAAATGATCAATAAAAACCAGCAGTAGTATAGTCACAGGTGTAACTATTTGCAGGAAGGAATGAGGGCATTGCTCCCCCAGTAAGAATTCTACACACTCAAATTATATTTTCCTTCAGTCCCCAGATTTCTAGCATGGCAGATACAGTGTACACTTAAGATTCTTCTATTAGCTGTGTTCTCATTCCCTTTCTAACTTTTCCTGTCCCCCCCTTTTTTTTTTGGATGCCTAAACAATATCTTTAAATGTTTAACTGATGCTTTAACCTACTGCAATGCTAGAAATTTGGGGCAGAATTCTTATGGGGGAACACACACACAGCTGTAGCTACAACTCCGTGGAGCCCTGGCCCACAAGATGTTTTGATCAGTAGACACTATAGGCCATTTCCGCACTACACTCTTATAGCACGATTATTCCACTTTCAACACCCTATGGATCCTGGGGTTTGCAGTTTTGGGAGGGCCTGCCCGGCCCCTCCCAAAGCTGCAAACCTCAGGATTCCATAGGATATTGAAAAGTGGAATAATCGCGCTATAAGAGCGTAGTGCGGAAACAGCCTATGACATCATCTACCGCCTTCCTTAAATTCCCTTTTTCCTTCTGACTTTAACTACATCCCCCATAGTAACTAGAGGAGTAATTGATTTTCTCAGCAACAATGTGTTATTATGAGCTTTCCAAATTCTAATCCAAGGTATTAGGGGAAGGGGTGGCTTCGCCTTGAGTAAGTAACTATGATCAGCTTTATTTTTCATTTATTTGTTTAATCTATACCCTGTTTTTTCCTCATATGGAACCCAAAGCAGCTTACATCATACTTTAGAAACAGTACAGCTAAAATAGCCTGACATTATTATTTTTTTAAAAAAACACATTAATTACAATTCACTTAAACACTAATTGAAAACAGTTAAAAGCACATTAAGACCTACTGATTGCTGTACCCTAACCAGTTTAAAGCTGAAGACTTGTTTAAATAAGAAGATCTTTGCCTGCCAGGGAAAGAGAGCATTGAGGGGTCCAACCAAACTTCCCTTGAGAGAGAGTTTCACTGCCTGGGAGCAGCCACCAAGAAGGCTCACTCCCATGTCACTGTATCTGTGACAGTGGTAGGACCGACTGAAAGTCCTCCTCCGATGTTAAAACTCAGTTAGGCTTATATAGGGAGTTATGGGCCATTTCTGCACTACACTGTTATAGTGCTATTATTCCACTTTCAACATCCTATGGAATCCTGGGGTTTGTAGTTTAGGGAGGGGCCTTTAGAATTCTCACTCAGAGAGCTCTTTGGCCTCAGAACTGCTAGTGTTCTTGTTTTTGTGGTTGTTTTAGGCTTTCCTTTAACTTCTGATAGTTCAATGGGCATTACTTAATTTTCTGATAAATCTGCAGCCATTGCTTACAGTCTTTCAAGCTTAGGTTCCCATAAAAGCAAGATTCTCAGGAGAGTGAATTCTTTGACCACTATCACAGTCTGCACTTTTCTATGTTCCAGCAGAACTGAAATGATTTAGACCTGTAATTCTGGCTGGTATGGTTAAAACCTTGCTGAATAAAATCTGAGCAGATGTGATTTCTTACACTGATTGTTGATGATGATCACACCATCCTTCCCTCTGCAATGTGTGTACAGCATACAGAAACTGACAAAAATCATAAGAAACACATTATTTACATCAAGATGCTAACAAAAGTGACTTGTAAAAGGTAGGAACCTCTCAGGCCATGGCCCAAATTCAGTTTCAGAGTGATTCTAGGGTTAATGGGTGGAAACAGGTACTTCCCAGCATATATTATCTGCAGTTGTGTAGATAAAAGTAAATTTACCCTCTTATAGGTAAACTACCAACTTCAGAACAGAGGGGGGAAAGCCATGGAAATGCTGGGAAACCACCAAATGATGGTGTCTTAGCCCTACACCCATTTCTATCTGGGGAACCACAGAGATCCAAATTCACCCCCAGGGCCTGTGGGTGGTCTGAGGTGTGTTAAGGGCAGTAGAGCAATCCTGAGTGTCAGATAACATTTCCATTACCTAGGAGAAACACTAACTCAAGTCTGTGTTTGAAGAGCCCTTACTTTCCAATACTTCACAGATTAAAACTAGGAGGCATGTGGCTAAGCAACCTCAGAGTGTGGTCAAGATGGCAAAAGGTATTTATGATAAAGTGCATGCAATCAAGGAGCAATTGCAGAAGTTTGTTTTTTACGAAGCCTACTGGAAAGAGCAAGACTACACCCCTCCTGTCCTCTCCCCATTCCTGAGTTAACTGAGTGCAAACTATTTTTGCACTTTGAACTCAATTTGTGGCAATGGAGGTAAGCGGAGCACAAAAAGGGGGAAGTGGGAAGAGACAGAGAAACTGGGATAATTAAAAGCAGTTGAAAAAATGGGATGACAGAAATTTAACTGTGACTATCTCGGCCAAATGGGGATAGTTGGAGGGTATGAGTGCCCATTAAAAATGTTAAAGGCACCTTTAAAATAACAGTCTGTGTTTCTAGTATTTGTGGGGAGCATTCATTCAATAGTCAAGATTTGATGGGTAACATACTCAGGATTTAGCTTACCTATTGTCAAACAGGAGTTGCAGAAAAGTGTCCTGCTTCTGAGCTGGCCACCAATAGAAGCAGGATGCTGGAAGAAAGAGACCATTTGGTCCAATGCCACAGTGTTCTCAATATGTTTCCTCAAGGTACCCATCGCTGATGGCATTCCTTGAAAGAAACTCTTTTATGTACATCATTGCCAATTCTAGTTTTTGTTGAGATGGCTTTTTTTTTTTTGAATAATCAAAAGACAATCCATGGTGACTGCTTTTTAAAAAAAGTCTGATTTGTCTTTGACTACAGTTTGCCTTTGGAGTCCCAGACTTGACTTTGAAAGATATTGCATGCAGCAAAACCCTGTTGAATCGCTTTATTATCTTCAAAAGTTCAAGTGGTTTTCAAGCTGTGCATAGCGCAATGTGTACCCTTTCCCAGGAGGCCTTGCAGAAGGTTGAAGACTCTCTGTATGCAAATACAGACTTCTTTAAGCTATTCCATTTGGTGAGTACTACCAGCCAAAGGCTTAACTTTCTGTTGATATTGTTGATGATAATGATTATGTGTGTAAGAAACCTTTTGCTAGGTCAGCATTCCCCAGCCTGGTGGTTCCCAAGTATGTTGGATTACAACCCCCTTCATCCACCAATAGCTAGAGATAGTGGAAGTAATAGTCAAGCACATTTGGAAGGTGCCAAATCAGGCAAAGTTCTGCTAGGCTGTAACAATATTTAGTCCCAGGTAAAGGAATGAAATAGGTGGTTGTGCTAGTGTTCAGAGAGAATTAGAAGTATGGAATATCTGTGAGGCACAGTAAATTGTGAGGTTTCTGTAAAGGCCTGGCCACCTGAGAGATACTTCTTTGAATAATTTTTTAAAATGAAAAATAACAGCTTTTTACATGTGGAGATCTGCTAATTCTAGTCACCTCTTAACAAGAAGTACAGTAAATGGGTACATCCCCCAATGTGTTTTATTCAGCAGATGCAAAGACACTGGAATGTTTGATTGGACAGGAGAAATTAACAGCACTGTATGGGTATATGGCCCTTTCTGCACCTTACATTTTTTTTGGTGCTGGGATCACACGAGCAGCCTCCAGTGAGAGGCTCTCGCGTCCTCACTGCTTCAGCTCCACACAAGCTGCCTGCTCCCAAGCAGGTAGCGCAAGAGCCCGCCTCTTCCTTCTGCAGTGCAGCCTGGGAGTTTCCCAGGCTGTGCTGGGGCAGGAAGCGCGACCACTGTGGCTCCGGAGGCTCTGCACACACAGCAAGTGCACGGAGGGCCCTGGACCAATGTGCAATTACTCACCATTTTCAGCTGAAAGCTGAAAATGAAAAAGTGCGTGAGCTGCGCCTGCCCTACCCTGGAGCATCACGCGATTCTGAGTGCGTCATGCAGATCACTCCTCATAAGTGCGCGACACTCGAGGGGCCCTTTCGCATGGCAAATGCTGTGTGAAAAGGGCCAATGTGTATGGATATGAATAGACAGAGAGATAGATAGTGCAAACAGCAAACTAAATTATCTGAATGTGAATCCATATGTAACCAAAACAGCAAGCCGAGGAAATCCAAGGTTTGCAGAAGTAGGAAAAAAAACACAGAAGGAAACTTGCATTGATGTTGATGAAACCCACTTATGTCAGTTGTCATCTGCAGCTCCCATTATTTCCTGCAGACATCCTTTTGTTTTAGTACATTCCATTGATGAGAATATTCACTTTCATTACAAGAAAGTTTGAAGTGTGAAATAGCTTAAAGAAAATGTATAGTTAAGAGAATATTTTTTTCCAAAAGTTTCAGAAGAAAAAGTTGAGCTTTCTAAAAATTCTAAAGTTGAAGGAGGAAGAGGAAAGGCCAAGAACTACAAGACTGCAGAAAAAAAGTCATGTGAGATCTTTAAAGAATAACAGATTTTTGATAGCCTGAGCTTTTGTGGGTCATAACCTACTTCATCAGTGTGTCACAGCAGGACTTTGTTGTCTTTGCAGCAATGAACTATGGAATAGGTGTGGAAAAAGCCAGTTTGAAGTTTAAATGTCCGGAAGGGGCGGGAAGCAGTTTGATGGAAATTCATACCAGATCTTTTCTTTGGAAAAGGTTTACAAGAATTCTTTGTCAGTGACACAGGCATAAAGGGGAAGGCTTTGGGAGTGAGTCGAACAGTCCGGGTGTTGCAAAACGCATTTAGAGAGAGAATACTAGTGTTTTATCTGGCAAGGAAAAGGAGTAGAGTGCATTTGTAGTTGTCAAGAGTCAGCACATTCTTTAGATTTTCTCCAGAAGTGTTCAGCATAGTGGTACCAGGGATGGAAAATGTGGGCCGTGAGAATCAGCCAAGGCTGGGAATGTGCCGGCACAGGCAGAAGGAAAGCAGAATAGACCAAAAGTGTCCAGAGTAGATGTTCGGTGTGCTTTCATTAGTTTTTTTTTCATCCCTCTGCCCCATATTTTGTTCCATGTTAAGTTTTCTCAGGTGGGTCAGAAGCTTCTCTATGGCATACCAGTCTCACAATGCCTCTATTCTTATACCTTTAAGAAAGTTCAGGGAAAGTGTCTGCAATAACCTGGAGCTGCTTGCATTTCTGGTATTTCTGCTCACTACACATGACAGGTTATAAATAAATGCCAGCATGTGCTTTCCATAAAACCATCAGTTTGTCAGGCTTCTGACAGCCTGTGAGTTATCTGTGTGGTAGAAGTTTTCTGTGCTTTCATGTCAGTCTCCTATCTGGAAGAAATGAAGCCTTTAGTGGGACAGTTAGTTCCAGCAGAAACCTTTCAACCTGTGATCTGGTTTTAGGGCTGCTCCATTTTACAACTCTGCCTTGGGACAGAGTTGTGACACTTTGGGAGAGGGGGAGAGGGAGGGATTGAGAGAGAGAGAAAGAGAAAGAGAGAAATTTTGGGAGTGAGAATTTACTCCAGCCCAACCCATACTGATGAACTGAACAATTGTTATAGTCTGTCAGGAAATCCCTTTTTAACAGGCCTTTTATGGTTACACTGAAATAATTCTGGCATTGATTTCCTGTGCTTACTGTTGATGAAACAAAGGAAAAGATATCATCAGAGCTACTATGAAAAGATTGCCCACAGATATTATCCGTTTCCTTTACCGTCATATGTCTTTCATTTATAGTGCCACTTAATACATTCAAAGTTTATCCACACAGAAGAGCCATATTACTGAGCTTGATGCTCAGTACAGATTTCTGCTTTTGTGGTATCCCTGCACTCATGATTGCTTTTCCTCAAAAAGGCCATTTCCGCACTACACTCTTATAGCGCGATTATTCCACTTTCAACATCCTATGGAATCCTGGGGCTTGCAGTTTCGGTAGGCCCCTCCTTAAATTGCAAGCCCCAGGATTCCATAGGATGTTGAAAGTGGAATAATTGCGCTATAAGAATGTAGTGCGGAAATGGCCAAAGAGGAGCGAAACACACAGATGAGGTCTCTGAATGACTGATGTGGAGCTCAAACATGCCCCCCCACAACAGTACAGTGTATTTTTTTAAATGGCAGGGATGGGCAAAGTGTGGCCTGTGGGCCAAATGCAGTTCCCGGGGGTCAGAATGTTTTAGCCCCTAAATGCTCTCTAGATAACGCGGAGAGCATTTTTGCTGTATTTTGGACAGGAGAGGCATTGTTTTTCAAGACAGGAAATGAAAAGGAAATTACTTCTGCTCATTTTATGTCATTAAAAAAGGTCTCACCTGGGCCTAAAATAACCCAGAGGGAGTGGAAAACATGGTGAAGATGCTCTCCATGCCTCCTAGAGGAGAAGTGGGAGCAAAAAATTGATTTTTTTTGTGAGGGGTTCACTGGGGGTATGGACTATACAGCCCCTTAGCCTCCTATAGTCACTCATCCCTGGTTTAAGGTATGAATCAGTTTGGGCTTCCTATATGCACTAATGTTCCTCTTCAGGACCAAGTCCGGGTCAAGAGTTTTCGGTGCCTTGAAGCTACAGTTACTATATTTTGAAAAGCAAAAAGGAGGACACATTTGCCAACTATTTCAAACCACCAGTCACTATGGCAACCTTCATTTACATAACCTTATTATAATAACTGCTGCTAAAATATTCCTAATCTTCATGGTATCTAAAGAGCAACAGTTTTAACTGATTATTTAGCTATATTAAATAACATCGACAACTGATCTGGTTATCACAGCAAAATTCCAATACAACCTGTGATTAAAGGCCCATTGCTCTGCCCTCCTTATCCACTACTCCAGAACTGCAGGTTCTTACAACAACCCTGAGAAGTAGGGTGTCTGTGGAGGAAACTATCTAGGGGATTTTAAAAAAAAAAAGACCTATGGATGACAAAAGGGAGAATGGATGCAGGATCTTGAGAAGTGGGGCGGGTGGAAGGAAAGTGATATACATCGAGGTATTCTGGAGCAATGGGAAAAGCACACACACACCCGTACCATGCAGTAGCTCCTTTCTGTCAAGAGCTGCTGTTGCTCCCAGTCTCTTTTTCCCTCCTGTCTCTGTCAGCACATCCCATCAGTGCAGAGTGATGGCATTAAAGTCAGAAGCTGTAATTTTGGCCATCCCTAGTGGCACATTTCCCCCCCATAGATTCACAGTAATTAGACCTACAAAGGCTGCTCACTTTCAAGTTTCAGAGGTGAGGGAGGGACCTTTTAAGAAAACCTGGATATTTTAAAAAGCTCCCTGGACAGAAATTTTAGCTCCAAAAGAGAGGACACATCCTGAAAAAGAAAGACAAGTGGTAAGCATATTGAAGCCAAAGAGAAACATGTTAACTTCCCATTCTACAAACAAGTTGACTAGACCACCAATCTGATTTTAGTTAACACTGTCTAACTTAGAAGGTAGGTTCACGTGTCACTGTTCTCTGCAGTTCATATAGGTCTTTCCTCCAGCACATCACCTTCATTCCCTGTTTGCCAGCAGCTGCTGCCACCTCACTGTCCAGTAGTAGGGCTGGCCTTGCTCTAAAACTCCTATCTTATCACCTGTCCATACTCCTAGACAACTGAAGAAAACTGCTTTCGTTTTCTGTCATATATCCCACCCATCATCTAGTGACCTACAGGATAGAGTATGTGGGTTTATCCTATACCTACAAAAATCATGTGAGATAAATTAGGTGAAAGAATAATGATTTGCCTAAGACCACCTATTCAACTACATGGCTGAATGGTACTTTATGCCCAAGTCTCCATGACTGGTCTAACATGAGGCTCCTACATCTCAGAATGGCTTTAAGATAGTATTTTTACTGAGCAGCAAATGGAAGAGGCCTTTTCTCTCCAGTGTTGCTTTGACCTGTGCCAGGAAGGGATGAATGGGACAGTGAGGTGAAAGGAAGGCAGAAGTCCTCAGTCAAAAGTGAAAATGGATGAACGAGAGAACTGCAGCTTGTCTGGAACTGTATCTGAGGAACAAGAAATTAGGAACAGAGACTTCTGGAGGATGACCTCCTCTCAGCCTCCAAGATACAGATAGGTGAGAGTGGCATCACGTATTCTGCTCAAGGTTCCCTGGCTATATGCACCCAATGCAGACATCACAATAAGCCTAAGAAAAAAACTACACATTACACACAACACAGGGGTGCTACACAAAAGAAGTCTCTTTGTGTAAACTCTTTCCTTTGCTCCTTCACCATTAGTTAGATGTTAAACAACTAATTAACTCCTTCACTATGAGAGTTAAATAATTGGTTTAGCCAGCAGAAGCTACAGTTATAGGGGATAGTAATAGAAGCTCCCAATTTTTCTTGACTTGCCAGTTCTTCCTCTCTCTCAATTGTTTATGCAACACTACCTGTCCTGGGTCCCCTAAACTATCCTGCTGCCTTCAGGTATGGTACATGCCTTACAGTGTCATCTTCTGTACATAGAATGGGTGTGTATGTGCATATGCTGTCTTATCCTTTGCCTCACACAGCAAAATGTCTTATGATGAACCTGCTTCCTGCAACATTAAGGATCATTTTCCTGAAGTCACAATAGCATCAGGCATTGAGTTTACCTGCTCCCACCAGTGATACACAAATGGAGTCATTCAGTAACCATTTTAATCCGAGTGGTCATTATCACAGTCTTTAGGTTACTTCAACAATCATCTGCAGGGTGTCCACATTACACAGTTATAGCAATTTTATACCACTTTAACTAGCATGGTTTCATTCTTTAGAATACTGGAATTTGTAGTTTTGTGTGGTACTTACAATTCTGTCTACCAGAGAGCTCTACCTGCAGTTCAGGGAACAGTCCCTCACCACATTACAAATCCTAACATTGCACAGATTGGAACCAATGTCAGTTAGTGGTATCAAACTACTATAACTGCATAGTGTGGATACACCTCTGGTGAGAACGACAGTGCAAGCTTCTGCATTAGGTCCCAAAGTAAACAGGGTTTACTCACAGGTAAGGAAGTATAAGATTGCAGTCTTAATGCTGCACAAGTTGCATATACTACTATCAAATTTAAGTATGTATTTAAGTGTCTCCTTCCTTTTCTGCCTAATAACGACTATTGTTGTTATTGTTATTGTTGAAACTAAACAATAAGGACTGCTAGAAGCTGAAACAGAAGGTCAGATTAAAAAACTGAATTCTTTTGAAGGAGTCTGAGAGATAGTTGAATATTTCAAGTAATCCAAACTGGTGGGAGGTTGGGAATGTGTGGCAAAGTAAAGAAATGAACAGAGAGCATATGGATTAGGTGGATTCTTAAAATTCTTCATTTGCCCTGTAAAATCATTCATCTCACAGTTTCCTGGTTTGACTGGACTTTCTCATAAGGTGATAGACAGCATATGAATATGAGAGGCCTCCCTTGTAATCTATGGTATGTGTGATGCCATGGAATGATGCATTCTGAAATAATTTCAGCAAGCTTGAAGAATGATACCTAGAGGGTAAAGGGAGTGGGTGGATCATCTTCATGTTTGGATTATATGCTTCCCACAGTCTGCACACTGGGGAACAGGCACAGCACTCCCACATTCCAATTAATCTTGTGCATTACCGTTCACTATCTAAGAAAGAAAAGCTCTTTTTTCCAGATTCCACAAAATCTTGACCTGCTCTGAGCTATTCCAGGCCACGTTCTTTATACTGAGCAATGGCCTCTGTGTTGTTATATCAGATGTGGGCAACTTGTGGCTCTCAGACTGACGTCATGTGGCCCTTGGCTTCATTTCAAAAATCCTCTGCAAGTGAGGCACTAAGGCCTCCACAAGAGGAATCTTTCCATTCCCCAGCACCCTGCTAGGTGGAGAGAAAGAGAGAAAAAGAAAGAGAGAGAAAGATGCTCACCTACTTTTTGCTCTAATCTATGGGCCTGTCCCACTGCCAATTATAACCTCTGACAGTTTCCTCTGAGACGATGCAACCTTTGCAGAGGAAAAAAAAAGCTTGTCCATTCCTGCATTGTATTTAAAAAAGCAACAATATGGTTGGAAGTTGAGCATGGAAAAGACTCTGCTTCCCATTTTTATTTTCCCGAAAAAACTCACATGATCGGTCACTTTTCAATTGTTGCTACCCTGCATTCATCAGATACTGCTGAGTGGCCAAATGGTTGGGCCACTGTCAGTAGAGAGAAATCTTAGACATTACACTGTAGACAGAGGTGGGCCATTGGCCTGATCCAGAATGGCTTTTATGCCTCACTATTAACAGTAGTTATACTGTCTTATCTAATATGCTTTCCTAGGAATAGTTTTGCAGCAAATGCTTTGGAGCTCTCAGGGCAGCCCATTTAAAAACAAGATCAAACATTTGAAGCCTAGGTATAAGGACACAAATCATTTTTTTTTTGCTTTATTTTCAGGCTGTAAATCCTTCTACCAGCAAGAGTGTTTCTGTAACTTCTAGCACACAAATGGTGCTGGGTTTTTGTTTGTTTGTTTTGTTTTTGTTTGTGTTTTAGAAAATAGCACAACAACTTCACCGCTACACCTTACAAAAATTACTGAGGTGGAGTTGTAGCTTTCTTTGTAAGGAATCCCACCCAGATCAATTCCTGCCACCTCTAGGTGAGCCATGTCATCAGATAACTGAGGAACAGAAGACTCAGGAACATTTCTCTTTGAGACTTTGGAAGTAAACTCCCTAGTACAGGACTTTCCAAATGGTATGTCACAACACGTTAGTGTGTCACCTGAAGTGTGTAGGTGTGTCGCCTTCCTGGGCTGAGAAAGACCCCCCCTTGCCCGAGCCATTCCTGCTGCCATTGCTCTCACTACGATCTTTTCTTGCCAAGGACGATGGCAACGGACCAGGATCAGGTGGGGGGGCTGCCTTTCCTTGCCAGGGTCTTTCCTAGCAAGGGCGACGGCAGCTGGGCAGGATGGGGGCTGCCTTTCCCCACTCTAGATTCACCTCTGGGTACTGTACATGCATAATCAGTTAGTTTAACCTCTGGTTTGCTAGTAAAACTGAATTACTGTGTCGCGAAATGATGCATGTCTAAGAAGTGTGTTACCAATGTGAAAAGTTTGGAAAGCTCTGCCCTAGTAAATAGTATTGTGTGTAGTGTTTAAAGTATCAGATTAAGATGGGAAGGCCCACTTTCTAGTCTTGAATTAACTCTGATACTCACTGGGTTCCTTAGGTGAGTCATTGGGTTGAATCCAAACATAATCATTCTTTCAGTAATAACACTGAAATCAGCAGAGAATGCTAGTCATGGGAGAAAAATGTGGGATACTAGATGGATGGATAGGATAGATAGATAGATAGATAGATAGATAGATAGATAGATAATTTAAGCCCCATTGATTTCATTTGATCCACAGTATGTATGTATTAATTTTTTACCAGAGTGTGGAAAAGTTATTTGGTAAATGTCAATGGGATAGTCAATATAATAGGCAATTTAGTTTCTTTTAATTCACCTGTTCAGTATCAGTAGCCAATATTATATTACTTTAAATCAATTTAATGATTTTTAAGTATGCTTACACTTAATCTTAAATTGTGTCAGCAAACTTCTTATCTGTGCTACCTATATATAGCTAACCTTTGTGCATTTTAACTCATTTAAGCTAATCTAAGGATTAAACGAAAAAACTCTTTTAAAAACCCTTAAGAAACAAAAAGGGCAACCTTCAAGTGTTTGGGACTTGGACAACCTTGAAAGTGGTCCTCAATCATATGTCAATTGCCGTCTCTTCCCCTACACAATGTAGGGGAATTCTATGGTAGGGAAATTGCTCAGATGCTTACTTTTAAAAGTAATTTAGTAAAGCTATCAGCCCTCCAAATGGTTACCACTTTAACTCTAATTTCTAAAAAGTAACTATTTTCTCATTATTCAAAAGTAATTATAATAGTCACTAGTCACTTTTTGAAACTACCTGAAAACTACCACTAATCTTTGAAGCTGTCTTACAAAAAACAATCATTTCCTGTCCAGCACTCTCAAGATAGGCATAGTGTGAACCAGCTCTTGAACTGTGTAATATTCCTCCATCACTGTTGAGTGAGACTATAAAAGTAATGATACAAGCAACTTTAGAAGTTACCTTTGCACTACGAAATATGTGGCATTATCCCTTGTCAGGTTGGAATTCTAATGTAATATGGTTGTACACCCATTATTCTGGAAAGGAATGAATTACAAAATAATTCATACAAATAGTTAGATCCAAACTGAATTCAGATTAGACTAGCATCTGATTCCATGTGATCTAGCTGTCTGTGTAGTCCCCAAGATCTTGACAGAGGTTAAACAAGGTATGTGCGCAGTCCACTTAAGGCCTTAAGTGTGCCCCATATAGGTTCTTTATCACTGGGATCACTATCCTACCCACCCCATTCCCTGTTCCTACACACGGATTTTTTCCCCACTGTTGCTGATAGGGATGATGAAGAGAGGTCTTTATAAGGATTGGTGCAGGAGGAGGTAGAGAAAAGACTCTCAATACTTTTCCAAGAGAACATCACACAGCTTGTTCCTACCAGCAGACCCCTAAAACACCATCACATGTGGCCCTTGTAGTCCAAAAGATTGTGTGCCCCTGGATTAGACAATACAATTAACCCTGTAAGAATTTCTTGAGTGTTTTCTTTTGCACTAGAATAATGCATTCTCCTACCTCTTGACTTCAGACTTTGATAGTGATAGGCCATTTCTGCACTACACTGTTATAGTGTTATTATTCCACTTTCAACATCCTGTGGAGTCCCACCATCAGTCCAACATCTTCTTTGAGATCTTGTGGCCATTACAACTTGCCTCCAACTGTTGCATCCATGGCCATGCCAGTTAGAAAAATAAAGTTTGGGAGCCTGGTATAATGTAATCCTTAGATTTTGTCTAGCTCAGGTAGATTCTAGTCATTTCTAATCAGCCTTCACTCTTCCTTTATAGCTTCCCAGTGTTCTAGACAGTAATACACAAGGTGTGGACCTGCGATTGTGGGGACGGGTACTCTCGGATTTGTCTCAAGCAGTACAAGAGGTAAGAACTTACCGGTGAGGGAAGATAGGATATGAATGGTATAAAAGATTCAGAGCACATGTTCAGTGGAGCTTCATAATTTCTCCCATTTCCTTTCTTTTAAAAAATCCAAAATTACCCAGAAGTGCTTCACCCTTTCCTATCCACAGACACAGGGCTGCATCTATTAAAGGGCAAAATTATTAGTCAAAAGGTTATTTCACTGACAATTGTAATCAACTAGGATTGGCCCTAGATGGGTATTCTTAGGGAAAGAATTCAACCTGCAACTGCTTTGTCCATTTCGTAATTTCACCAACCAGGATTTTGTTTAATGACTGCTCCAGTTTCCAGGAGGTGGTGATATGACATTCCATACTAATGTATGGCTCTGTTTCTTCACTGTTCTTGCATCCGATTATACTCCCATCTATCCAAGCTGGCCATATGTGTTCTCACTGAGGCAAGTTTGCACCTAAACAAGAGTCAGAATGAGTTAAGATGATGGGTTAGTATGAAGTGTACCACTTCAGGCTGCACAGCCTTGTTATTTTTTTTATTTGAATGGTATATTCTATGCAGCTGTGATTAACATCATACTTAATGACATCCCCAGGGCCTGCTTCCTGTGACATCACAAGGGATTATCCTCAAGTTTTCGTCCTGAAATCCTAGAGCCTGAGATAGTGGTAACCTGGTAATCTTAGAAAGCATCTTCTTCTTATTCTATGTACAGAAGCCAAGTGGAGCAACAACTTCAGTAGCAATAGCAGGAAAATGTTTTCTACCACATCTGAGGCACCAGGCTAGTTTTTCCTAAACCAGAAATAGATGTGTGATGTGGAGAGTTCTGTCCTTCACCAGAAGGGAATGGATGGGAGCTCTAGAGGAAAAGCCACTCAGAATCTGCTGCCTCAGGCAGGAACCTCATTAATCTAATAACAGATCCAACTCTGTGCACAGTTGTCTTTAATTCATTTTTGTTCTTAATACAGTGATTCATATAGGTGCTTTGTTTCTTTACAGCTAGTACGTAGGCCAAGTGTTCAGGCCCTTTTAACTGCTTTGCAACCACTTCTACAAAATGGAGGGCCAGCATCCTTACAACAGTTGATAAGTACATTATCTGACCTCCTCTGTGGTTACCCAGAGGGTGGTGGATCTAGAATACTCTCTCTCAACTGGTATGAAGATAATAATTACAAGGCCTTCCTCGGGGTTGATGACACCAAGAAGGAATCAATTTATTTTTATGACAACACAACCAGTAAGTATCCCATTGGCCTATGACTTAATGTTTAGACCTGTGAGCTCTGGTGAAGATTGATAATGCTACTATTTACACCAGCTGTCATTTCAGGTATTTGGCCTGAACAATTACCATGTCATCTGGACTAAACATATAAAGTAGCTGAAATCATTAGGGCAAAATGATCTGGCAAATGTATATATTTGCTCACCATGCACTGGAGCTATTGCTTGAAAATTGGTCTGTTGGCTTGTCTGGAATAGGGGCTAGACTCTGAAGTTGACAAGCACTATATGCTTTAGAGACCTACAGGAAAATCGAACAGAGGATAATGCTGGATGCTTCACCTTTTAGAAGGAATATCAGTCTAAAATTAATTGACAAAATGATTTAAATTTTAAAATGCTTTCTTTTGGGAATCTAGTCTTGCCATAACTGTTACAAATATAATCCATGTTTTGAATGCTATTTATAATATGATAATAAATCTTTGATAATTTTTAATTGCCCTTGCTTTATTTCTTACAACCTTTATTCTCAAGAACTTATTTCTGTGTACTTTTTACTGCATAGATCTGATACAGTTAAGTCAGCTGCGTCTAAACTGACTCTTCTGCATACTAAAAACTGAATTGTCCCTGTTTAATCTTATGGATTTGATATCTTTCATTGTTTGTTTTCCTGCCTAATTATCTTAAATCCTCCCACCCCATCATAACCATCTTGCAGCCTAAAGAATTAGAATTAGACCAAGTAGCGCTGATCCTATCACTGTTTTATGTGCCAGTGTTTATCTAACTGAAGTACAACTTTCACTTCAATATAAACAGTGTATTTAGTGCTTCAGGCCTGCTGTCCAATCCTTGATTAATTCATAGAGACTGTGAGTGGTCCCTTCTCCACCACTTTTCCTGATTCTCCCTCAAATGCAGCTTCTTGCTACTGCAGTACTGATTTTATATCTGAGGCCTATACATCTCATCACAACCATGAAATTGAATCTGATGATGAGTGTAATCTGCAAAACAAGTTTTGGGTTGCGGTAAAGTTGAGCTAAAGATCAGTTATTTCCAGGGATCAAAATGTCTTGAGTGCGTTTTAGTACCCCCACTGGAACTTTGGGGCACAAACAAAAAAGCACATTGTGGAGCCTTCTCTGGTGTGGCACCTCAGTTATGAAACACCCTCCCCTTGGAGGCCTGACTGGCATCAGAGTTGCTGTCATTCCAACACAGATTTTCAGTAAAGCTTTGGAGATCTAATTGGTTTTACACAGCCTTTGTGTGTACAGGGTTTTTAACTGTTTTAAACTATTTTAACCAGTGTTGAACAAACATACCTCCCTGTTACTTGTTATTTTAAACGTCCTGTAGAAACTGTTCACCTTGCTTGCATCTGGCCGAACTGTTCTGTTACAAGTTGTAAAACATACTCAGTAAACCCCACCATTTCTTTCTTAGATTTCAATCAATCAGTAGCACTAAGCACTAGTCTTGCAACTGATAGAGAGTTCATGTGTGCAGAGGCTAGCTACTATGATTAAGGAGCATTGACACTAACGGCTATAGAAAATAAAATAAACTTTAATTATAGGGACTCCATTAGAGATAGGAAAACTCTCCAAGGGTGCTAGGCTAAAACTAAGCTAAGCTAGAAGAGGAAGAGGGCTACGTTAGTTTTACCTTTGGTACAGTGAGGGAACAAAGAGGAGTTGGAGGGAAAATGTGGTGTGATTCCTAAGAATATCAGTCTAAGAATGGTTAGGATAGAAAGATAAGACATGAGAAGATTTTAGGTTACTGAAACACTATTAACCCTGTCACTTCTGTCCTCCCGAAGACATATTTAACTCTTAAAGTACTGGGTATTGCTGTAACTATGGCTGCCTACATGCAGCACAAACCTATTTGCTGAACTTGTTCAGTTCCTAGAAACTGGCATGCTGCAATTTCCAAACCAGCATGGTGTTGTGGTTTAAGTGTCTTAAGACTAAGACACTGAGAGACTTAGTGATGTAGACTCAAGTTGATTGACTCAGACTCAGGTCAGACTTAAGTCACATCAGTGACTCGACTCGGACTTGACTCAGCAAAAATTACACATGGAGTCAACTCGACTTGAGACTTGCATATTTTTAGTGACTGACTTGCTGCCCTTAGTTCAGTAACATAACACATTCATCCAGAAACCTTACAACTTACTGGTCACATGACAATCTGTCTCAAGCCCAACGTACAGACACATTTCTCAGAGGGAACAGCAAATGGGGTTGAGGTCTGCTCAGCAGGCTGTCCCCACTATATATGGGAGGAGTTTTCTAAACCTTTTCCTAAGAGCAGAAGGCAAGACTCATGCCTAGAGTTCAGGGCATGTATCTCAGAGGGGAACGGAAAATGTGTTAGGCAGTGGGCTTGAGACAGAAGATTCCTTCTTTCTAAAGCGCTTGCAGCTTCAGTAATGGGCAATAAGAAGGATCCTATTCCCCACTTCTGAAAAAGCCCCCAGTTTTGTAAATGGGAAGAAAGAAGGATCCTGTTCCCCACTTCCAAAGCTGCAGATGGCAAAATCACAAAAGCAGAGGGCCAACTCTGCTTAAATTGTTAAAACTGACTTTATTCAACTCTGTCCAGAAATTCTAGCATACAGGTTGGGGTATAAAGTTGGCTCTCAGACTTGAGACTTGACTCGAGACTTGACTTGAAAGTATCTTGCAAGGACTTGAGACTCGACTCAAGACTTGGAGTAAAAGACTTAGGCCCTTTTCACATGTGGAGGGAGAAACGGGGTAAAATGCGTAGAAACGGAGCTTATCAGCAACCGGGTAAGTCCATCGCCATGCAGAGCAGTGCGAGTTCGCTGCTCCACACTCCTCGGCGTCCAACGGCGTCCAAAATGGTAGCTTACAGCTGGCGGAGGCTCTCCACCAACTGGAGAAGCTCGCCAGCTGGAAGCCCGCCCCCGGCAGATCTGCAGGCATGCACTTGCGCACGCCTGCAAATCTACACCGGGCGCTGCGATGGGGCTGCACGGGGCTGCATGCTCCGTGCTTTTTAAAAACCTCCTCAAAAGTGGTTTTTAAAAAACACATGGCACCACCACTTCCGGTCGCTCCTGCGCGGATTGGGGTGTGGAACTATGCTAAAGTAGTCCACCCCAATCCACTCCACAGTGTAGACGACCTCTGTCAGAGGTTGCTCTACACCGTTTTATTACCCCCGTGTGGAAAGGGCCTTAAATACATCACTGAAGAGACCAGCATTTGAATTCCTACTCAGCCCTGGAAACCCACTCGGCGGCCTTGGGCAGGTCACACTCCTGTGGGGGAAAGTAAGGGCAAATCCCTTCGAAACAAATTCTGCCAAGAAACTCCATGATAGGTTCTGACACTATAACTCAGAAAAAGCCTTGAAAGGACACAGCAGCAGCAGCAGTAGAAAGACTGTTTCCAGAGGATAGTCTCTGTGAGATGGTATGAACAAAGAAACTGGATCATTGCTGTATGGTGTATGACTTGCTTTCCTTCTTCCAATAGCACCCTTTTGTAACACGCTGATCCAGACCATGGAATCGAATCCTTTAACCAAAATAGCCTGGAGGGCTGTGAAACCCTTGCTGATGGGGAAAATCCTGTTTGCCCCTGATTCACCTGCTGTGCGAAATATTCTGAAGAACGTAAGAAAGTCTGTTTCTCTTTCCTCCTGTCACACCTGTAGGCAGCATTTTTAAGCCCTTTGTAAGAGAGACCCCTTCAGCAAGAGAGAACCAATCTGATTGCTACCAAGCAGACTGGCCCTATTATTAGGCAGAGTGAAGCAGCTGCACAAGGCAGCAGAATATTTGACCAAAAAAATCAGTTATTCATTAATTTTATTGATTTTTTTTCCTGCCAAGAAGGAGTATAAGTCTGTTTTAGGATTTTCTGCTGCAGGTGCCAACATTTACTATGTTGGTCTTGGTGTTTTGCTTCTGGGCTTGGTGAAATAGCGCTACTTGTGGCTCCACCTCAACCAGAAAAATGTCAGGGATCTGACTTGGTACCAAGAGATCATTTCTTCTTGAAATTCCTTGGCTTTGGTTGTTGTTATAAAAAGGGAAGGGGGAGATAATACTGCAGAATTCAGAGCTTGGAAATTCATCTGTTTAAAAGTAATTAAATAATAGTTATAATTAAAAAGCATCCCCATAAAGTGTTAGTTTCTATTATAATTACAATTTTGAAGTAAAAATTTGCTCTCAAATTTCTCAAGGATACTACAAGATTCCTTCATGCTTAAACAGACAAAAATGGCAGTGCCTTTGAGCTGATGGAAGAGTACTTTATTCCATCAAGGATGCCAAAGTAGTTTACATGATTTTGTGCATGTATTGGCAACTAATGCTAATACTGTACATGTTTGGCAAGTTTTGATCATCTACAGCAGGATTAGGCAAGTTGTGGGCCTCCAGATATCCTTGGATTCTGACCCTCTGCAAAGCACCTGCCTGTGGTTCACCATAGTTGCATCTTGTGGTGCTCTAAATATTGTTGGACTTCAGCTTCCATGAAGCCAGAATAGCCAATGATAAGAGCTGATGGGGGGGGGGTTGCAGTCTCAACAACTTTTGGAGGCCTACAGTTTGGTGTTGTTTTATAGCCTGCTTTTTTTTTCCAACCATGGGACTGAAGGTGCCTTACAAAAATTAAAACAGATAACAAATAAAAACGCAGAGTACTAAAAATATAAAACAAAGATAGCTACCGACTCCTAATCTGCAATCAGGTTGTTCAATGACCTTTGTGCATTTTATACCAAGGCAATATTTGCTATCCCCAGCACGATAAACTAGGTAGAGCCATTTCATTTTTCTCAGTGATGCTTTTAGGAAATTTTAGATCCCCCACTGGTGTTGAGTTAGGGACACTTCTCATTAGAGAGCAGTTGTATTACTCCACATACCTCAGAATATAGTACATTCAGCCACGTATGGAGGCGCCCTCCTGTTCATTCCACCCTGCTGAGTGGAACTCTGAACATTTACTCTTAATTTGTGCCCTGATAATGCTGGTTCTTATATGTTTTGTCTTGTTTGAAATCTTTTTAACACGAAAGGCCTCAAAAAACCCAGCCCTTTAGCCTGTGTACTAAATTTTCCGTAGAGAATATCCCCTCACAACCTAGCACATCTGTGTAATGTTTCACTGACTTGCTTAATAAATGTGGGAAGTCGTATAGTCATAATATAAACTTCAAAGTCTAGAGTATCTCCCACTGATTTTCTATCGTTTTGGTCTGTGGCATTTAAAGAAATAAGCACATGTGTAATTTTTTTTTTCTTTTCTTCCTGCAACTTCTTAACATTTCAGGCCAATTCTACCTTTGAGGAACTTGAGCGCCTCCAGCTTTTTGCTAAAGCTTGGAAAGAAGTAGGGCCTCAGGTGTGGTACTTCTTTCAGGACAGTGTGCAAATGAACATGATCCGGGTATGTATTTACTTATTATGGTAAGAAAACTAAAGGATGCTGATTTATTGTGGGAAGTTAAATAGTCAAGGCACAAATGGAAATGTTGTTTTGATCTCCAGCTCCTGGAATTCCCAGTCAGCATGGCTTCTGGCTATGCATTTCTGGGAGTTGTAGACCTCCTTTCACAGAATCTAAATGCTATCTCCCAATAAGAATAAATCTGTGAGTCCTTAAAAACATAAACATTCCTTGTTGATTAAAACCAAACTTCACCCAGTCCACCATTTTCTTCTCAAGTGCAGTTATCCAGGCTGCTTAGGGAAAGAGGGCAGACTAAACTGTGTTGCTTCACATGACAAAAAACACTGAGTTGGAGCCAGATTTAGTCATATTTGGGAGTAAAATCATTAAAATAATTAATTAAAATAAAAAGAACATGTTAATCTTACCCAATGTACATCCTATTGATTACAATGTGTGTGTATTAAGTATGGCTAAATTTGGATCCAATCCAATAAGTGGAAAGTGCAGGGAAACAGAATTCATCCCCAAAACAGGAAGATTTTCCTAAAACAAGGGATGTACAGCAGGCAATCAGCATTCCTTCACTGGACGTACTTAATCAGATGCTGAGTGGCAGTCTATCATGGAGGCCTTGAACTAGTCTATGTGACCAAGATCCCTTCCAACTCTATGAAATACCTCTGACCTCTCAAATATAATATACTTGGCCCAAGCCTCTGACACACACATAGTAGTGTACTGACCAGACAGATACTTAGCTAAGAACTTTTGAAAGATTTGTCCTCCACAATGTGACTTTCATGAAAAAGTTGAGCATCACTGATTACAAACGTTCTGATGAAGAAACATGGGGCAGTACAGATTTAGCTTCTTAATTGCTCTTTATATAAACTTTGGCAGGTTACTAATCAGGAACTACATTTTATTTCCTCCTCACTGGCTGCCTCAATCTTACCAGACGGTCACCATCACTACTGCCACCACTCTATCACCAGACTGTGAGCTATCCATATGGCAGAGATGGGCAAAGTACAGCTCTCAAAGGCTGCTTTTGCAGGCCGTGAGACACTTCATGAATACCCTGGACTACTTGTTTCTTTTCTGGAAAAGGGGCTGAATTACCATTTCTGGAAGCCTACTGGAATGGTGATTCATCTTTTGAATAGGTCATATTGGCCCCCTTGCCCTGTTCAACATCAAAATGTACCTGTTTTTCAAAACCAGAAGTTGCTGGCCATTTCTGGGTTGTTTGTTGCAGATTGTGTGATTCTCAGAGGGGCTGGGGCAGAAAATTTGCCCCAAAATCAGTTAGTTATTCAGCCCTTATACAAAGTCAGGAACTGTCACTCCAACTTTGGCTAATGTATAATCTTTGGGATTTCACTAAAATACTAACAAATCTCAGATCGGCAGTACAACTTTTCGTTGTTACAAAACCTAGTGTTTGAGAGCTGAAAAATGAATGTATGAAACACTCTTACAAAATGGAACACCAAAATTGGAGCAAAGATCTCTCTGTATGTGAATGAAGGGAAGGGTTCTATTAAGGGGTGAAAGAAAGAACTGGTCTTCTTTTTGAGCAGCTAACACCAGTGAGGATATGTGTGCCAAGTTCCTGGAACAAGAATGGGAAGAAGAGGAGGGTTCTGATTCTTACTTGCTTTAATAATAGTAACAACTGAAAAGCACTTTTCCTTTTAGTGTGAGAGGGCAGAAAGTAAATTTTTGTTGGAAAAGACTATGAACTTGATTCTGATTCTGATCACAGATTTCTGCATGGACCATATACTCAGTGGCACTGATTCCTTAATAATTAGCAGGTTTCCATCCTCTTGAGCCACTAGTTTACACCTTCTTTGTTCTGTTACAGAAATCTGCCTATCTACCTGTGCCCTAGAGACCAAGCATCTTAAGCATTTATTTTTATAGACTATGCTTCTCTGGTATAATTTTTTAAAATGGGTTTTTAATAGTAGTTTAATAGTAGATTTAAGAGTAGTTAATTGTTTGGAGTTCCAGTATCAGTACTTCTGTTTTTGCCACATTACAGTTACTATGTTACTAGATGCTATGATGAATGTGAGATGAAGTACTGTACTAACAGGACAAAACTAAGTGTGGGGGGGCGGGGCGGGTTATTGTTCCTTAATGCACGACCTGAACAAGTTAGGTTTTGAGCTGTATACTTCCAGGAAACCTCAGTCAGCATGGCCAGTGGTCATACTTGCTGTGATTTTCTGGGAGCTGTATGTAAACTTCCATTTATCCTGCTACTGCTATCTAATATGGCAACCTCCACTTGTCCCTGGTGCTATGGCACCACATGATTGTACCTGTAGATGTCCTTGTGAAACTTTGGTTTTATAATCCAGCCACTGGATACCACCACCCCATGTTTATCTGAACTCAACCAATAGCACTACTGCAGTGTTCCCAGAGGCCCAAATGCATAATACAAAAATAACTGATTAAACAGAAGTGCAACATACAGTTAAAGATAACGTATTTAATGCATCTAAATCCAAATTGACTACTAACTTGTTTCCTATTTCTTTATAATGCTCAATGAACCTAACTACCTGTCCTGAGTCTAACTAATCTCTATCTCTCCTTCTTTCATACACATGTATATATGTGCCTTCAAGTCACCTGTTGACTTATAATGACCCCATTAATTTTATAGGGCTTTCTCAGACGTGGTTTTGCCAGTTCCTTCCTCTGAAATATAGTCTACAGCACGTCGTGTTCATAGGCAGTCCTCCATCTGAGTACTAACTAGGGTGACCTTGTTTAACTTTCAAGATGAGACAGAATCTGATCCCTGTAGGGTATTTAAGTCCCTTAGCTATCATATATTCCAGACTTTTAACATCCTGTTGAACATCCAGCCAATCTTCAGTCACTCCCAACATTCCATATTCCCATATCCTCAATAGATCACTTACCTTATTTCATTTACTATACACCATATACACAACCATAATTTACCTTTTCTTTAACAAACACAACAATATTTTCCTCCCAAAGTCTATAACAACATACTGTAGTTCAAAAAGTAAATTTCCTAAGGTGTGGTTTAATGATTCCTGTGTCAACTGATATCTCTCAGGAAATGTGTCCCCTCATGCTTTTAGTCATTTCCTGCTAGTTTGGCTATGCAACTTGAAGTGTGTGTGGCTATGAGCAAAATGGCTTTGGGGAATGGCTTCTGAAAAGAACAAACAGCAGATGTGGGTGGGCTCAAGTAATTCTCTGGAAATCCTCCTGAATTCACTTTAGTGTAGTAAAATGAAGATTTGAGAGGGGATGTCTAAAAGGTAATCTTGAGTTCCTCTCTGAGACTCATCAAGATTGTGATTTCCTTGGAGCACTAATATAATACTGAAAGCTTATTTGCACCCTGATGTTTCCCGCATAGGACACTTTGCAAAACCCTACCGTGAAAGATTTCTTAAATGAGCAGCTAAGCTCTGAAGATTTTACTGCAGAAGACGTGATCAGTTTTCTCTCCAATGGGCCACCAACAGAAAGAAACGAGGGCATGGTGAACTTTAATTGGAGGAATATTTTCAGTGTCATCAATCAGATTCTACATATAGTTCACCAGTATCTTGAGGTAAGATTAACATCTTACTGTTTGCCACGGAAAGGGATACATTTCCCATTACTGCTGTCTGTCTAGTTATGGTGGAGTGAGGGGGACTCAGCAGTGAGTATTTAGAAAGAGCAATTCAGACCACATTTTGCTGGAATGGAGGAGGCCACAACTGATCCAAAGCATGAGCTTGGTCTAGAGCACAGGCGTGGATACAGACATTGGTAGTTCTGCTTTCCAGCCAACAGCAACCCATCTGTCAACTTACATTCTAGCTGGTGGAAACCCACCATAAGAGGATACTCAAAACCAACTGAATGTTGACATGGTTGTGGAAGTGTCTGAAGTAGACTAGAGTGACGTCTCCAATTGTTCCTGGGCCCTTTCACTTATCAGCCAACTAGACCCACCTGATTGGTTGGCCTTCCTGCTACATACCAGAGCTCAGGAAAACTGTATGGATTTCTGGGAAAGAGAAACAGCCCCTGGCACCTAGAACATGGCACCTATCCTCGCTTCACCTACACCAATGATCTGTAAGTTGGTGCTCCCAATAAGTTGGGAAACACATTTCCCAACAAGATACCCTTCAGATATGTTGGACTACAAATCCCATTTTCCTAGTCAGCAGGTATTTTTCTGGGGAAGGAGATTCCAAAAGTGTGAAGCCACCAAGGAAGAACATTTAAGTTAAAGGAGAAGAACAAATTAGGAAAAGAATAAAGAAATTCTCCTTCTACCATAACAATCTGATTGTGTGGGAGATTGGATTAGATTTTTTTAAAAAGCATGTATGATGCATATGTAGCTTGAGCCAGAGGCACCAAGGGTAATAATAGATGAAAGTTAATTCTATGAATAATTTACTAGAAGTGTTCTTTTCCTGTGTAATTATGTCACTTTTCAACTTCTTGGAACTTTATGAAATGTAAAATGTGGTTAACAATAGTGTTTTCAGATAAATGTTTCCCACTGGGCAACACAATGCAGTTATTTGTAGATCTTCTTTATTGGTAAACCTAGCAATACCATCTGAGTTCTGTGTTTTTCCCTGTTTTATTGGATTTCTGCATTGTCAATTTTAATAGCTCTAAGAAGTGCACAAAAAGTGCCTTTAAAACTTATAAAGACTCTCAGAAAATACACACACGCACAAGCATCATACATCATAAACATATGCACATTGATATATGAATAATTTTGTGTGTGTGTTACTGATGGAAAATGGAACTTGAAATGTTTAACTAAACTATCTCATACCTATATGTGCTTGGTCATTAAAAACTGAGTCTGTGACAGTAGCTTATTAAGATGTGAAACCCACAGATTTTCCAGCTTGATATACACCTCGTCATAGCCCATAAATACTCAGCATTGCATAAATAATAAACATTTTCGTTTGAGGCAGCTTCCAGTTAAGATAACAATACTGAGAGGAATTCTCACATAACTCCCTTTCTGCCCTTTAAATAAAACCCCCAAATTGTGTTGTGGTGCCTTGTTTGCTAAGAGTGATGCTTTTATTAAATACATGAAAAGAAGAATGCTTTTTTCTGTGAGCATCTTTCAGATGATGATGATGATGATGATTACAATTGGGCTCTATCTAAAACGCTGCTTGGCTAGTTATGCAAGTCCACGGAACCAATAGGCTTGTATTTCTTGATCAGCACTCTCCTCCGTAATATGTAAGCTACCATTCAAATTTTTAAAAACTCCAGAAATTCATGGAGCACAGCCAGGCCCTAATAGTGTGCCTAAAATAACTCTGCTGCTGCTGCTTGGACTACCACTAACTTTATACATTAATCACTCTGTTATGGTCAGGAAAGTAACTTTTCTCTATAGAATAAAAACCAGCTTGGTGGAAGAACTTTTGATTTTAAGATGGCCCAAAGGGAAGGAAAGAACCAGCCTGTCCCCACAAAGTATCCAGGCAGATTGCTTTATTTGTTTTTAAAGCAAACTGGCATAAGTTAAGCTGCCCAACTTACTGGGCGGCACATTTGTGGCTCAGGCTGGCTGGGATGCTGCTGCTGCTGCTGCCTCCACAGAGTCCCCCAGTGCTGTTCAGTTGGTCCTGCTATGCCATGCAGCTTCCAAGCCACGTGCTCAACCCTGCTGGGTACTTCCTCATACCCAGCAGCCTTTGTGTGGCTGGGGAAAGCTCCCAGCAAATCAGTTTAAACCTGCTGGTTTGAATTGATTGGCTGCTTCTGCCCAGACCAGAACATCAGGAAGCTTTCTCTCTGGTCCAAGTATTTTGTATTTAGCTGGGCTCTTCTCTCCCCAGAGCTCAGTTCTCCTCTGCACGTCGTCCTTCCTACCCCCTTCCTTTTCTCTTGTTGTATCCTGTGTACTGTAGTTCTCTTGTGTCTTTACCTTTTATTGTCACAATTCATAAGGCAGTTGGCATGGGTCCTGGGTCTGGGTCTGCTATTTCCCCAGGTCCTGGGGATGGAGGTAGTTACCAGGAGGGCAGGGTCAGCAATGGGCACACACTGTGGATTTAGATGTCTTCATCCCTGCACTAATGGGGAGTCAGGTGCTTCACACCTGACTCCAGTGAGTCCTAGCTTTGGGTTTTCAGTCTCGTCAGTCAACAGACAGGTTGGCCGATGCCGGGATCCAGACCCATGTGCAAGACAACCCTGTTTTTGCTGTAGCCAATAAAGTTGTGGCCTGTTTTCACCCAGCTTCAGTGTGTGGCTGGTTTCTTCCTTGCACTACACCTCTCGGCCCTGAGCATGCAAATGCTCACGTGACTAATTATTACATGTGACTAATTATTACTTTCCAAGCATCATCTTCCTTACATGCATATCATCATCATCATCATAATCATTTTGGTTTTTTGCATGCATTTATATTTAATATTTTAAAGTACATGTAATTAGTATGTCATCTAGCCTTGACTGAGGTCAATATATCTTTTGCAGAATCATCAGTTCAGTTCAGAGCAGAAACTTTGTTTTTTATGCAAAGGTACATGTGTGTGTGTGTGTGTGTGTGTTTGAGCAAAATGGCAAACATTTTTTTAGATGACAAAGCACAACAAAAGAGACGTTACATTTCAGAGAAAACTGCCTGTTAATTAACAACTTGTCTCTGAGCTCTTTGATGTACAGTAATTGTTGGTGGTTGGCTTGCAACAGATCATCAAGGAGATAAGATCAAACAAGTTAGCTCTGTGGCATTATATGAAGTGTGGTAATTAAATACATTTCTTCTCCACCAGTTTAGGAACTGAATACCATCTACTCACTTGCCAAGTTGAAAACCTGTTAACAGCTTCCTAATTTGGAAGTTAGGAAGCACCAAAAGATACAAATATGTGATTAAGTTTTTCCATGATGCCAGTCGTGTCATTAATGCAGTTCCCAACTGTTTTCTCTGTGGTCATACAGTAAAGAGCTTGGTTACATGTCATTATATCTTTAGCCGCAATTACAGCATAGTTGTAGAAAACTAATGTAGTATGGTGGTTAAGACTGGATGTAGCCAGATTTCCTAGCACAGGTCTCATCTCTTTTAGATAGAATTGGATAAGTCATTCTCTTTCAGTTTTAGACATTGCCACACCTGTAGTAATATTGGTCTAGAGCTACCTTACAGAGTTGTTAGAATTACTAACTGCCCAAGCCCTTAGAAAGTGTACTGTGTGGTAGAACGTCATCTCCTGCTTACTTACTGCAGTTCATTTTTTTATTCCATCACAACTATGCGTTTCACATTCAGGAGGCATTTGCAACCAAACATCAGTCAATTCTCATTTTTGAGTGTGTATGTTAGGTACTTTAAAAAAAAAAAACTGTACATTTCTCAAGGAAGAGATTATTTATGTTGGAGCCAACCAGTATTGTGTGCTCATTTCCTGTAGAGAACATACTTCTGGTGTGTGCTATTGTTGTCTCTGCTGCTTGTGTCAAGACACACATTCCTTAAGTCTCAATCTAATAATTTTGTTTGCTCTCCAAGTCTTAATTTGAAGACCTTGAGTTTATATACCTCTTAATCCTGTTGTTAGTCCCAACTAGAGTAGACCCATTTATTCAACAGATTTTACTTAAATGTTGATTCACCATTCAACAGTTGATTCAATGAGCCCATTATATTTAGGACTACAAAGAGGATTCAGCTCAAATCCTATCAGTGTATATGTTCAAATGAGAACCTTGCTGAAACTGAACCTTAATTGCCATTTTTACTAGGCCTTTCCTTTTGGGGATATTTTGGTGTAATCAGCAAACACAGCCCCTTTATCCTCTTCCCAGGGGGAGCAAAATGATTACTGTATTTGCTGGCATTTAAGACGTACCAGCATATAAGATGCACCCCATTTTCAAACAATATTTTTCAGGGAAAGAAGTAAGCCTTAAATGCCAGCAAATATAGTATATTTCCCCTCCAGGTAATAATTATGCCACCAATTTTCCTTCAACAATTACCCTCACATTGTGGTAATTTAAAATTTCAACAAGGCAAGCAAAATGACACAGGGAGTGTGAGCACAGCAAATATCAAAAGTTTTTGATGTGAATGATTTTCAGTGTCTCACTATGCAATGCTTGATATTTGGAGAATGAAGGAAAAATTCACTAGTGAGCTGAATTCTTAGTTGAAGTGGCAGCACTCTCACAGTGCTCCCCTATGACCCCAACATGAGGTGTTTTTTCTCTTCCTACCTCAGATGAAGGAAAGTAACTGGAGAAGAATATTGTATTTGGGGCTGTTTAGTCTTGGGGATGAGTTAAGTATTTAAAAGTGATAGAAGTATTTAAAAGTATGCATGGTGTGGAGAAAATAGGGGAATTTTTCTCTCTCTTATAATACTATTATTTGTTCTACCTGTGTATCCTCTTGAAATCTCATGGTAAAGGGTAGAGTATAAATGTTTTAATATATTAAAGAAATAATAAATAGAATCCAGTATGAAGGACCTAACTATCTTAAAAACATCAGATCCTGTCTTATCTTGGAAGCTATTTAGGGCTTGCTCAGGTTAGTGCTTGTACAGGAGACTGCCAACAAATACTGGGTGCTATAGGCTTGATTTCAGAGGAAAGAACTGAGAAAACCACCTCTGAATATTCCTTGCTTGAGAAAATCCTATGAACTTCTTGGGGTCACCATAAGTCAACAGGAAATTTGAAGACACACACACACAGAACCCAATATAATTCATTAAAGGTGAATGATGAAAGATTCAGGACAACTGAAGACACATTTCAGTGCTGCTACTAAGGTCCCTATCACACTACACTGTTATAGTGCTATTATTCCACTTTAACTGCCTTGGCTGCACCCTGTGGAATTTTGGGGTTTGTAGTTTGGTGAGAAACTGGAGCTCTCTGGCTGAGAATTCTGAATGCCTCTCCCTAAACTGCAAATCCTGTGATTCCATGAGATATTGCCATGGCAGTTAAAGTGGAATAGTAAACCTATAACAATATAGTGTGATAAGGCCCCGAGATGCCAGTAATGGTGCCAGCTTGAACGGTTTTGGGTAGAGACTGAGAAGAGTAATGAAGAATGAAGTTACCAGTGGCTGTTAGTCATGAATGCTCTAAATCTGTAGCCTCCATATACAAATAGCTGGGTAACAGAAGTTGGAGAATACTGTTGTGCTTATGTCCTGCTGGTGAGCTTGCCATAGCATCTGATTCGTATCTCTGTGAACAGAATGTTGGACTAGATAGGTCTTTGATCTGATCCAGCAAAGCTTTTCTTATATTTTGGAATGTTTCTCAACCAAGAAACCTTAGGTGCCTCTATACTTATTTACGGGGAAAATATTTTTGTACCTCTTCAGTATTCCCTCACTGTGAGTGAAAATAACATCTAATATACCATATTTATTTCAAAACAGTATCTCCTTTTGGTAACTCAAGAGCTGCCTGCTCTTCCCTGTGGCTTTCAACAACAGATGACCAATCTGGGAAGACATTCATGCAAAATAAACCAGTTATTATTTGAACATGGCTGCATTGGTGAAACACTTAATTCAGTTTCATATTAGTTTCAATGTATATTGCTGATGTAGCTTTGAAACAGGAGAGAAGTCTGTAGCATAAAGACACATGGAAACCATGGCCTAGTTTTGTCCAAAACCTGCTCAGTTTGGCTATGTCTATATTCTGATTTGCCTCTGCTATAACCATTAATGGATGGCAGACCCCAACAAGTTCTGACAGAGCCCTGTCAGTCCAAACTATGATAGGAAAAAACCCACTCATACACCATTTCTTACCTTTCCTGTAGAAAAAGCAATAAAATGGCAGTGAATCAATTTTATGTATATATGCCTGGATTAAAGTAATGTCACTACCTGTGCAGACCTTCTTGCCATGTTATTCTAATGTATTTTACTCACATGTTAATATCTGCAGTGCTTAATGCTTGATAAATTTGAAGGCCAAGCTGATGAAACTGAAGTAACTGATCGGGCTCTCTGTCTTCTGGAGGAAAACAAATTCTGGGCTGCTATCATCTTTCCTGATCTAGACCTGACAACCAGCCAGCTGCCTCCTCATGTGAAATATAAGATTCGTATGGATATAGATGCAGTGGAAAAAACAAACAAAATTAAAGACAGGTGATTATAGTCTTTCATCTCATGAGATGTTCAAACATGGCCCATATTTTGATTGTAGTATGGAACTGAGTCCACAGTGATTGGAGCCAGCATATAAATCAGGCACTGTTGCTATCCCCCCAAATCAAGATCCTGATCTGGATTGGGGATCTGTGCTCTGGCTACAAGAACATACCAGAGTGTTTTGCTTCCTCTGTCAAATGACATGATGGTTCCCCATCACTACCTTTTCCACATACAGAAGTGAGCAGGTTGTCATTTGAATCTTACTCCCAAACTAGCAGCAAGACTGTGTCCTACACTGCCTGTGATAGTAGGAAAGCGGGGCAGACAGGTCAGGCCATCGGGCACATACAGAGTTCTGTCTTCCAGCAGAGCTGGATAGCCAAAGGGCTTAGGAGAAATGACTGTGGAGGCAGCCACTGCTCTCCCCCTATATACCGTTGTATCTGCCACCTAGGGCAGTTGCCTCACTCTGCCTAATGACAGGGATGTCCTTGCTGGCTGTTTGCAAAAGAAAAGTCTTGTGCTTGGGAGAAATTATGTGATCCATATGATATTCACTGTGGTCCACAGGCAACTGTAAATTTTAACATTAGTCTCTCTCCCATGCACACCCGTAAATGCTCTTTAGCTTTCAAGGCTCAATATGTGCTTTGTCTTCACAGGTACTGGGATCCTGGTCCAAGGGCTGACCCAGTGGATGACTTGCGCTACATCTGGGGAGGATTTGCATATCTGCAAGACATGATTGAGCATGGGATTATCAAAACCCAGACAGGGGATGAAGTGCCTCCAGGGATCTACCTGCAGCAAATGCCCTACCCTTGCTTTGTAGATGATGTGTGAGTAAGAGCAGCTCCAGAGATCTGTTTTTGATAACAAATTGGGTGGCAGGTAGAGTGGCACAGTGGATTTTATGGGAGGGTAAGCTATTTTTGCCTTTGATCTTTCTGAATAGCTAGAGAAATCCTAAGATGAAGACTACCTCACCCCATCCCACCCCCAAAGAGTCAAAATTGTGCTGTTCTAGTAAAGGCAGAGATAAAAATAGAAAACCAAGCACTATAGTATTTCAGCGCTTAAGAAACAGAACAGCGAGAAGACTTTAGGGCTGATCTAACTTCCACTGCAAAATGAGCACCTATTGATTTATTCACAATACATGAATGTAGAAGAAGTTGTAGAATTTATGGGTAATCCCTTAAACTCCCCTATGAAGAGAGAGTATTGATGAAAGCCATACATGTGCACATGGCAACCTCCTCTGGCTTTTGGCATTCTCATAAAAAAGATTCATGCTCTCTTCACAAACAATACTGTGCTCCATGATGGTGAGTGCCTTTTCCTATATATGGACATTTTATTTTATTTTTTTTACTGAGTAACCTGACAGGAGTTTACTGTATTTTTTATCTCAGAGATGCTGGGGGGAACCTGATGCTTAGGCATCCCTCTGAAAATCCGGAGCGGCCATGGTGCTAGTGGAGTTTGCCATTTTTGGCCAACAGGTTTAAAGTAGTGTTCCCCCAACTTAATGCCTTCTAGATATGTTGGGCTGCAGCTCCCAACAGATGTGATGTAAGTGGTATGTTCGAACCGCTACCCAGCCACAAAGCTCAGTTGTGTCTCAGCTTCCTTACAGGGTTGTTTTTAGGATAATGCACATGTGAGGAAAACTGTGCCTTAGATCCTGAACTTCTTGGAGGACAGATAAAGTAAATAACAGGAGCCTGGAGAAGCTCACCTGTCTGTGATCAGGTTGAGTATGTGTGTGTAGACAGAATTACACTTGCAAGCACAAGCATTTGGTCAATTAGATCCTAACAGAACCCAACAATATCCTGTCCAGCAGCCTCTTACTTCAACTTTCCATTATGTATAGCTATCTTGAGGTTATAGATGGAACAAACTGTTTCAGGTTACAGAGACAGGAATCAGGCAGGCCAGGGATCTCTTCAGAAGTTTTGGATTCCACTGATTTATCATCAGTCATCATAAACTATGAATAACTTTTTTGCAGAGAGGAGATTTTAATGTCTATTTCAACTGCTTTCATTCCGTTATGATAATGTCAACATTCTTCTGTAAAAAGGGAGCAGAATTAAGAGCATAAGGTTCAAGACAGAATGAGAAGAGATCCCATTTATATCATCATTCATAACTCCATTACCAAGGTTGTTTCAGACCTGTCTCTTCTTCTTAGTTATGCTGTGGTGGAAATTCAGCCAAAGCTGCAACATTTCTAATAGTCATAACCTATGAAGAGAGGGAGGCCTCTAGTGGTCAGTCTCAGTGGGCTGATTTAAAAAAAAACACCATATACTGTATTTTTTTTTTTTAAAAAAGTGCTGTTTTTAAAACTTGCTGATATTCGAACAACTATTTGTTACGTGGTGGCTTATTACTGTTGTGAGCATAAAACCCACCATCAGATAAGGGCTTTTTCATACATGACATATTTCAATACACAGTGAGAACCTCCAGTCTGAGAAAATATTTACTTTCTCTACAAATTAAATTTGAGAGGACATTTTAAAGTCAGGAGTAATTAGGCTGCCAAGAACCAGTGTGGTGTAGTATCTTTAAGTGTTGAACTAGAATTTTGGGGGACCAGGGTTCGAATCCTTGCTCAGCCATGGGAAGTCAAACTCTCAGCCTTAGAGGAAAACAATGGGAAGCGGGTTTTACCAAGAAAATCCCATGATAGATTTGCCTTGGGATTGCCAGAAGTCAAAAACAACAAAATTAAACCGTTGCTTGTGTTGTAAAATATGTTAGAAAATGAAAATGCAGTGTAACTTAATGCCATAACAATGAGGTTTGGCAGTTCCTTTCAGTGAAGCTATGCAGAACAGAAAGTCCCAGAGGAGATTCCACACAGGCAACATTTTGTGATCTCTGCACCCACACTTGTATCTGTATCTCCTTTATCAAATGTCACTGTTCGGGGGGGGGCAGTCTAAGTACACTTGTTGTTTCATGCTATGCTGATACCTTTTGCATCCTGAAAAAAAGAAGATGGTGCCCTCATTCCATGCACAAAAATCAACTGGACTAGCAGTTAACTCTTATTTGCACATGGGTGATGGAGCAGCAGTATCCACTACATCTGAGAGCAGCAGGTGAGCTTAGGGACCAGAGGGCGGGTTGTGGCACATGCAGCTCTGTTTTTAACAGCTCCCAAGACTTTACTTCAAAATATCTGCCGTCTGAGGTAGACACTTCATTCTGCCTTATACTAAGGCTGGCCTTGAGAAGAGTGCCATTTTTACCTGCTAAATATATTCCAACTTTGAAAGAATATGTTCCTTTTCCTCCCCTCTACCTCAAAAACACTCTTTTTCATATTTTAACAGCAGTGATCTCATTCAACACCTAGCATTAGCAATCTTCCAGCTCTGGGATCCTTTTACGTGTTTCTTTTATCTCTGGCTTAATGCTATCCTTGCTATGATCTATCTTTGGATCCAAATGTGGCGCCTTCCCCCACCCCCACTCCTCAGGACAGACGGAACAGTCAGAGATAATCTCATAAACACATGATGTGGCCATGCAGACTTATTTTTGTCCCTCTTTAATTGCTACTTCTCCATGTGCTGACTTGATTATTTCAGCATGGAGGCATAGTGAGGGAAAGAGAGCAGAATCAGCTTCTGGATGGCATCTTTGGGAAAAGTGGGTAAATGTTCACAGGACCCCAGTGATGAGAGACACAGAGCACTGAACCACAGAAAAAGATGGCTACCTGTGAATAACACAGAAAGATTATGCATTACTGTTTGTGAGGTTCTTTGTACAGGGACACAATTCTAGCTAAAACAAGGAAGAGGGGAAAGGATTGGCTTCTGTCATGCAGAGGCCTGCTCTCCCCCCACATCCTTTCTTTTGCCATTTTCCCCCCTTTTACACATCCTAACCCCTTAGTGCTAAATCAGTAGGCTTAAAATTTGCCATATGATGGGTAGTCATACCTAACTTCTCTAAGGCTCCTCCAACTAAGTGCTGCACATTCAAGCCCTGGAAGGAGGAGAGGAAGGGAGAATGGGAAGAAGTCAGCAGCCTCCCTGCGCAGTCCTTCTTTTTGACACAGCAGAAAAAGCTTCCCCAGCACCATCCTCACCATCTCAATTGCTGCCAGCAGTGCCAAAGAGACCCAGTTTCAGGATGCTGAGTTCTGTATGTGGCAGAGGGCAGGTGCACATGTGAGGGTAAACTTCTAAACACAAAGAACCAAGCATTTTACTGCTAAGGCTTTTGGTCTTTAAAAAAGAAGAACCCACATGACAAGCAAAATGTATCCTTTAAAAAAAAAAGGTTATTCTTAGTGTAGGAACAAAATAATTTAGGTTACTTAGAAGGGAAGAGGAGAAAGCCTGGAATATCTTAGATTGTTTGAACTGGGGGGAAAAGAAGCAACAAATAAGGCAACAAATATTGCTGTGCCTTCATGCATTTGTACCACTTGGACAGCTCCTAGATCTTTATCTACATCTACATCTATAACTAATTTCCTTTTGTATTTTTTATTGGAAATGGCTTATGTCAGTCCCATTTTGTTTCTTGTTTGGGCAGCTTCATGGTTACTCTCAACCGTTCCTTCCCCATCTTCCTGGTGCTGGCATGGATCTACTCTGTTTCCATGATAGTAAAGAGCATTGTGCTGGAAAAAGAAATGAGACTGAAGGAGGCCATGAAGAACAGAGGGGTCTCTAATGGAGTGATCTGGTTCACATGGTTCCTAGACAGTTTTATCATGATGGCTGTGAGCACATTTCTCCTGACAGCACTCATTATGGTAAGTATCACCTTAGGGTGGGGGTTGTTGGGAGAAGCTCCCCAGACGTGCAGTTTTACATTTGCATTCCCAATATTGCCAGGAAACAGTGGGAGCTATACATAAGAAAAGGAGGAGGCATACTGGAGGTCTGGTCTCTTTTGAGCACGTAGCAGCAGGCACATTCCTCTAAGGAGCCCCAAAGGCAGCATCAGTACTTGACAGAGACTGATAAATTCACTACTGAGACTCACAAGATTGCCTTTCTGACAGTGCCTCAGGTTGGATTAGACTTGACAGGTCATGTTCTAAACATCGCATTCACTCCAAGAATGCCTCTAAAACAGAGGCTCTGCAAACATACACACATAGAGAGGCCTTCTTTTTAAACCAATGCAAGCTTTAAGATCTGCAAGAGAGGGCTTTCTTTCAGTCTCATTGCCTTGCAGCCACAGTTGATGAGGACTTGGGAAATAACCTTCTCTGCAGCTTCTCTCAGACTGTGGAACTCCCTTCCACAGGAGGTCCAGTTGGCCCCATCGCTCCTTTCTTTCTGCCAGCAGATGAAGATGTTTTTTATTCAGGGAGGCCTTTGAATTTTAATTATGGACACAGTACTGTATGTGTAAAGTGGTATGCTGTATTTTTAATCTTTGATGGAAGTTATGTTTTAAAAGTGTTTTAACTGTTTTAATCATATTTTTAATAATGTTCTTCAATTTTTTTTAACCTTTCCAAAATAATGTTTTAGCCCGATCATTTTAAATTACTGTAAATTGCCTTGAATCCCATCTTGGGAGAAAGGCAGGATATAAATTCAATAGATGAAATCAATAAAAAAAATAGACCTGATTTTCAGGCATGTTTCCCCTTTTTAAGGGTGCTTCTAGATAACAGCCTTCTTTAGCAGTATCCATCCAAAGACAATGTGCAAACATCCTATCCTTTTCTCATAGATTTTCTATGGTTCCCCCCACCAACAAAAAAAATTGAGAGAGCAGTGGGAAAACACAGGAGGGTCACAAATGGAAGACACAGTTTTCCAGACCTTCCACAAAATTCCATGAATGGGACAAAGGAACTACATCATCTCATCTGGAAACACCATCATTCACTGTCCATTATTTGCTTGAGGGGCAGCGGAATGTTACATTACTATTCACTGGGGAAACACAAAGTGACATAGAGCTGCTGTACAACATCATCTGGAGCGCTGGAAGTTGCCCAGTCCTGCTGTGGAATAAGAACAGGACACCTGATCCAGATTGAGACTTTAGAATAGAGAGTAATTATCTTTCACACCCACCACTTTAACCCCCCAGTCTGCCATTTGCCAAAATGTGGTTAATTAAAGGAAGTTAATTTGTATCAGGACCAAAGTGAGGAGCAAAGGACTGAAGTTCCTCTTCCCCACATATAAGGCTTCCAGTTCAGATCAGATTACTTCTGTGTATTTTAGAGAGAGAGAGAAAGAAGGAAGACATAGCTAGTAGCTGTGTCATTAAAATATTCTTTAGTCCAACCTTTAGGTTTTTGGTGTTATCGTTTGTTCATATTGGGAGTGGCCCTGTTTTGTTGTTATTGTTTTGTTTTTGCTGCTCATACACTTATACATATTCTACAACTTGGTGTTACCTTAAGATCTTATTTGCTTTTCAGTTTCCTCTTCTCGTTTGTTTATTATGAAGTTAAAATGTTCTTTTGTTTGTGTTGTTGTGAGCCATTGCGTTCTGAAAGAGAAAACCTTTCTGATAACAGTGACTTTGAAGACTGGAATCTTAGTATTCACTAAGTACTTCTACATTCCTCTACATCAGCAGAGCTGATTGCAGTCTTCACTGTTTATTTCACTCTGTAAGCCTGTGTTTGTACCTGAACTGATTTGAGATGTCAATTTTGCCATCTTAGTTTGGTCTATGCAGACATTTCTATAGTTATCACTTCAGTTTTGGTACCATTCTACAAAGATACTTATTTGTTAGTTTGCGTACAGGAATACGGTTGGTGTTGTTTCTCCTCTTTTCCCTTGGACTGTGTCCGACTTTCCACTCAGGATTTAGACTGCTGTATCCAGTATGTCTTTCTTAGCCCCTTCATTAGTTAATGCCTCATGGTCTGTATCAAAGCTTTGTTTTGTTTTGTTTTATTGGTTTCCAACCTCCCAACACTGACTGGGAGATTCTAGGTGCTGGGGTACAAAAAGCCTGCTCTGAATATGCCTTACCAAAATATTGTTTCTCTTGGTAGTGGTAAGATTTTTCTGCCCCATCAGATTAGGTTAAGTCCCAAGCTAGTCCCTTCAGATGTGTTGGACTGCAGCTCCCATGCTGGCTAGGAACACTGGAAGCAGCAATCTAACACATGTAGGGCATCAGCTTGGGTAAGGCTATACTATTCCATCTTCTGGAAAGAAAGTAATGTTATGGTAAACCTGATTTCCAAACCCTCTTTTGAATAGTATGGACAGTCATCTAGGTGAGGGAAAGGAAAAAAAATGGTTGGAGTATGTTCTGATAATTCAGTATTTGGGGCTACTTTTTATGCATTTCTTTCCAGAGAGACATACCTCAGTTGAATTTAATATATGGTAGACCTGGAAGAAATCATCCAAAGCTCTACTCATAACTGTGAAGGTCAGCAATCTCCTGCAGTAACAGCCCATGAATTCTGCACCACCATGTTGGCAACAAACTCAATGGACAGAGCAAGCACCACATCTTCCACTCTGTCCCTAAGATGTAGGCTGCCTTCTTCATTAGACACTTCTGTCACAATGCCTAGGGCCTACAAAAAAATTTAGGTCCTGTGAAAACAGGATTTTAGGGCCTACAAAAACATCCCTAGTGGTATGTCAGTGTGAAACGAGGAGTCAAATGCAAGAGTGCCTGGGGCCTGTGAAAACCTTAACGCAGCCCTGCAAAGATGTGGACTGTAGGGGCTGTATATATTCCCTGAATGAATGTGGCCCCTGAAGAAAGTCCCATGAAGACATGCCCTTCCATTAAAAGAGCACCATGCAGATGTTGGACAGAGCTAGGAGCACACTATACAACACTATCCCTAAATATCTTATTGGATAGAAGCAGAAAGGGCATGAAATTAACTAGCCTGACTGTTGTGCCCCCGTTCCTTTTTTAATGTATAATACGCAACTAAATCGACAGCAAGTGTGGTTTAGTGGTTTGAGTGTTGGAATAAGATTCTGGAATCCTGAAGTTTGAATCCCCACTCAGCCATGGAAACCCATTGGGTGACCTTGGGCAAGTCATACTCTCTCAGCCTTAAAGAAAGGGAATAGCAAGTCTCCTCTAGATGAATTTTGCCAAGAAAATCTTACAATAAGGTCACCATTAGTTGGAGTTATCTCAAAAGCACACAATAACAGTTCAAACAACTATGGTGTAAATGCTCAAGCACAGATCATGAGTAACCATGAATGAGAGAGTGCCATCAACGTAACAGTTCTGAGTTCTGATGTATGCTAATTGGAAAGAAGTGATTAATTGGATCTTCCCTTGTTTTCCCTTTCTTTTTTCAATGCAGCATGGCAAAGTGCTTCATTACAGCAACCCTCATCTCCTCTTTCTGTTCCTGTTGACCTTCACCATGGCCAGTATCATGGAGTGCTTCTTGCTCAGTACCTTTTTCTCCAAGGCTAATATGGCAGCTGCTTGCAGTGGAGTCATTTACTTCACTCTCTACTTGCCTCACATTGTCTGCTTTGCGTGGCAGGATCGTTTGACTGTTAACATCAAGATTACAGCAGTAAGAAACCTTTCTTCATATCACCCTTTCCCTGCAACTTTGCATGCTTTCCCTTTCTTCATATCGCTCTTTCCCTGTGCTTCCATTCCTGGTTGTCCTGTAGAGGTAGAAGGAACCCACAAAATCATTGCTAGTTCAATCTCCTGCTGATGCAGGAAATCAACTACTGCAACCTTCCTGACTGGTGGCCATCATACATAATCCTACCTCACGCTAAAAGATAACTACAGTTAAACATTACTTTCTGCTATTTAAACACACACACACACACCAGATTTTTTGCCAAGGAAAGCTAAATTATAGAAACTGAAGAAATTAAGCAAATATGTAAAATTTTAAATTTTTTGCATCATTTCTATTTTTTTATTTTGGCACAAAAATAGGCTCAAAAGAAGGGAGAAAGATATACTGTTGCTGGAAAAGTTATAATTTCAATGTGTTTCTCTAGTTTGATGTGAATTTTCAGTGAGTGATGTGAATCCATATTTAAGACATATTTTTTATTCAAAGCCCTGCCAAGTGGATCTGATTTTCTGTTCTTTTTCCGCTACCCAGGGACTGCTTTCCCCTTTCAGTAAAAATAGCCTGAAAGGAGTTAGATGCCCTTGAGGTGTTTGTGAATATGTCTTCAGAATCCCATTTTGAAACAGAACTCCCTGAATCCATGTTCAGTGTAACCAGTGGCTATGCTAGCTAAGGAATCATGGAAGTCATAGCACCCAAAAAAATAACTTTTCCCAGCTCTTTTTGAGAGCGTAGTCCCATGGATCTACATCCATTCCCTCCCTGCAGCCCTCTGTCAATACACTCATTTCCTCCTGTTCTGAAGCTGAAATTGAATCTCTGACTTTGGATGGAAGACATGAGAGAAACCTCTGGGAGGCAGAACATCTAATGTCTGATATCAAATCACCTTCTCTAAGGTTGGAGCATTACTTACAACTTTGGGTGGGATTTCATATGCTGGGAAATGTTTCCCCAAACCATAAGGTTGCAGTGTTCAGTTGATATTTCTAACGGGCTGAGTGAAACTGACTTCCCCAGATTTTGTCAATGAGTAGTAAAATTGGTAGGGAGGGAGCATTTTCTTTAATGTTGCCTGTAGCAGGAGGGGGAAGGCAGACTTCTCTAATGTTGCATCAGAAATCTAAGCAAGAAAATACACAAAATAGGGTAGAAAAGGGTCTTAGTTTTAAGTGCTTGTCATACTTTTGGAAGAGGCGAGAATCATTACTTTAATAACTTCCAGTTAAACAGAGTTTGCAGATTTTGCAGGAACATTCCCAATTAATCCACTTTTTCAGCTGCTTGTATAATCTCTCAGTTTCTCTCTCCTCCTCCCACTTTCCCTCTTTGTCCTGAGCTTATTTCATTTGGTGAAAATTGAATTCAACATGCAAAAGTAGTTTGCAATCAATTAACTTAACAGGAAGGAGAGGGAAGAGGGGGAGAATCTTGCCCCTTCCAGGAGGCTCAGGAAAAAAACAAACTTCTACAGCCTTTCATAGGTTGTGTGTTCTTCCTCATTAATAACTTTTGCCATCCTGACTATGCTCTGGTGTTGCTTGGCCACATGTGTCCTGGTCTTCATCTGTGAAGTGTTGGAGGATGTTCAAGTTTAAGATAGCAGAGTATCATATTGAACCAGAATGTGTTAGAACTAGAACAGAGTTTGTGTTGAGAGTGTAAGAGGAGTAACAAAAAGAAATGAGTGAAAGTATTTTTCATTTTCATTCTGAGAACATTAACTCTCAGAGGACAGAGACAGATAACTGATGAACCTATAGTGAGCTGCCCTGAACCCAACTGTGGTTGAGGGTTAAATATACTGCAAAGTAATTTTGGATATAATGTTACGCCAAACTGGACTTTTAAAAAAAAATCTATTAGATTAAGAAATAAAAGACAAACAACTAGAGTTGTTACTCACCCCCAACACACACAACACACACACATTTTCCTTTTCCATGTGTGTCCATGTGCCTTCAAGTCACCTGTTGACTTATGGTGACCCCATGAATTTCGTAAGGTTTTCTTAGGCAAGGAATACTCAGAGATGGTTTTTACCAGTTCCTTCCTCTGCAACATATAGCACCCGGTCCAGGCCTCTCATCTCATTATTAACCAGGGCTGACCCTGCTTAGCTTCCAAGATGAAACGGGATCTAGTGTCTTCAAGCTCACTTGCCAATGATCTCTCATTTTTTAATGATTAAAATTAATAGTGTTTTAATATAGACAGTTAATGTATGCTGTTTAGCTAAAGGAAAACAAAAATAAAGGAATACTTAAGGGAGGTGCACAGACGAAGAAAGTCTGAAGTTACCAGTAGCTGTAGACATTCTGACCAAGAAAATGGAAGACAAGTAGATTGGTCACCACCAGATCCTGGGATGCACCCCCTAGTTTAACAAGGAGTTTTAATGAGCGAGCATTGTGTAGTTGTTTGAATGTTGGACTATGACTCTGGAGACTAGGGTTCAAGTCCCTGCTCAGCCATAGAAACCCACTGGGTGACCATGAGCAAGTCAGCCTCAGAGGAAGGCAAAGGCAAACCCCTCTGAATAAATCTTGCTAAGAAAACCTCACAATAGGTTTGTCTTAGGGTCACCTGAAGTCAGAAAAAACTTGAAGGCAGACAACAATGTCTGCAGCTAGTTTTAATAGGGTCCTTCCCCTTTTCACTTAAGGCAAGGGAATTTGTGGGGGAGGCACATGTGCTTGCCTTCCTTCTCCTCTCTGGAGCTCCCCCTTCCCATTCCTTTGTGTCTGGCCCTGGTGCACAAAAGGCAAGGGAATGGGAGGGAGGAGCCCCAGAAACAAATGGAAGGAGGATTACAAGGGGGAGTTGTTCACAATTTTTCCACTTTCACAAGGATTCTTCACCCCAAACCCTTGAAAAAGTGGAGAGACCACTGTAATTGCCATTCCTCCTCCTAATGTCATGTAATTTGCCTTTCTTTTTCAGAGCCTCCTGTCACCAGTAGCTTTTGGATTTGGTACAGAATACTTGTCACGATATGAAGAGCAAGGACTTGGGCTACAGTGGGATAACATCCGAAACAGCCCACTGGAAGGGGATCAGTACAGTTTCTTGTTCTCAATGGAGATGATGCTTTTTGATGCTTTTATATATGGATTTCTTGCTTGGTATTTAGACAACGTATTCCCAGGTATGGCTGTCACTCTGTGCCATGCCATTTAAACAGAAGTGTCCATACTGATATGTTGAAGGACAAATAAAGTTAAAGATAACATGGATCTTATTTTGCATAGTAAGCAATATAGTTTCAGTTACAGCATTTTTAAAAAAACAGAGTGTTATATACAGTCTTGAGGCACAATCCAGGATTAAACCCCATTGGAAGCAGTAGAATATCTATAACAGGCAGGTCTTATGCATGTTTACTCATAAGTAAGTGTCGCTGAGTTCAGTTCTGTATCAGGTAAGTGTGATTTTGCTGATTTTAAGGTTTTATTTTATTTTAAAGTCACAGGCTTGGATGCTCACCTGCAAACTTGCCTGTCTGCCCTTCTCACTACAGCCTCCTTAAAGGCTCCTTCTCAGAAATGCAGACCCTAGGTCTGGCCCTTGTTTTCCAGGAGGGAGGACGACTGAGAGAGAACCCCACCTTCAGAATCACAATGGCATCTTTGAATCCAAACCAATTCTTTTTGGAAAGCATTCCCTGGAAAAAGCTAACGTAATGGAGGACTAATTCAACATTTTAAAAGGCTTATGGCAAATTGCTAGGTTTATGAGCCTGTGTCAACTGAAAAGCAGCTCACAAACATTCTAATAACTTCTATCCATCAATGGAACATTTTGGTCCCTCTCCCTTACATTATGGCTGTTTGCATTGACCAAACATCCCCTATAAACAACTTGGAAACTTACGAACAAATCCAAAAGATCAAAGGCTCCCATCTGCAAATAACCAAACTGGGCAAATATTTATTTTCCTTGCCATTTAATAAAAGTGGAATCTTGGACAGTCTCATTCTGGATTCTCTTTTAACTGATGACAGATGCATAAGCTTGTTTTGTGAAAGCTCAAACATTATCCTATACAATTCAAGTGGGCTAGACCAGAGCCACTAGGGCCAGCTCTACCATTAGGCAGAGCGGTGCAAATGTCTCAGGCAATAAATCTGAATATCATGAAAGGGGATCAAATTGCTCATTTTTAAAGCTCTTGTTGTATTTTCCTTCCCAAGAATAAGGACAATGTATTTGGGATTTTCTATTGTATGTGGGAAAAACTCATTCTTGATTTTGTTGCATGCCATCACATCCTTTGTTTGTACCAGATCCTGTTTTTAATTTCCCTATAGAAATTCCTAAACATTTTATGTAACACATGCTTTTATTTCTGGACTTTTCCTAATGTACTCATTTTTATACACATTTTTACTCATCCACAGTGGAATTCATAGCTGTATGATTTCATTAATATTTTATTTCTCCAAAAATATACTACAAGCCTTGCAAATGCACAAATATCTGAGACAATGTGCTCTTTGCCTCAAAAAAAGGCAAATGCATTAGGTGTGAAATGCATTATTCCCACAAGAATTGCAAAACTACCCAGTTCTTTTCCACTCTTGTCCATGTATCAAGTTCACTTGGCTGGCTTTGTGCAGCAGTGATGGGAGCCTGCCAGTTGCTGCTCTACTTCAGGAAGCAAAATCTCTTGGTCTGGCTCTGAAAAACAGAATTAAAACCATAGAGGTATCCTCCACCTGGGTATGCAAACACCACACAGGCTACAGGTATTTGCACCTGAATGATTAGACTGGACTTGGAGTATGAAGGTCCAACTGACAGATTCCTTCATTGCCATGTTTTCAACACCTTTTAGGCCAGGGATGGAAATCATGTGGCCCTTTGGACTGTTCAACGGCAAATCCCTGCAGTAGCTCTTGCCAGCATAACAAGTGGTGAGGAAAGCTGGGAGCTGGAATCAACTTTTACCTAGCTTCCCACTGCTGCCCTAAAAGACTGGTGTGGTTACTGTGTAGGAATTAGCTCAGGTGCTAGCTCAAAGTGTCAGTAGCAAAGCAGTACAGCTTGGCTGGCTGAGATGCCCTCTCCAGATCCTAAAAACAGATCACTTAATTGTATGATCTTCATTTGCTGCTGTGCAGGCAATCCCAAAGACCAGCCACAAGGCTTATGTTATGTGAATGTGTCTCCTTCAAGGAGAGAAACTAGGAATTTCCTGCAGTTCAAAAAACTTGTCTAGCCACATATTATATGTCTTAGAAACCCAAAACAAAGCATCACAAAAGATCTTATCTATAGAATGAAAGCTCACACCTTTGCCTTTCAGCTTAAGACAATTTTCCAAAATCAATGCTGCTTAGCACTAGGCTATTTCTGGGTCATGAACAAGAAAACCCTGTGTTAAAAGAAGTGAAATTTGTTCCAGCTCAAGAAACATTTCATATCTGCCCAAGGCAGAAACAGATACAAAGTTCTCCTTTGCTCAGTTCACCAATGAAAGGGATAAAAGAAAAACATCCTTAGTTAAGAAATATCTGGGCTCAGATCAGAACTCTGGGGGCTCAGACTGCTAGTCTGAAAAAAGAGGTAGGTTTTATAAAGTCCTGAATTAAAATCCAAGATGAAAAATAATTGCAACCATAATCTCCAAACCTCTTCCAAATCTCTTTCAGGCCCCTGAACTCAAAACATCCCCCTCATTTTCTCTTAAAGGCTCACTGACTGGTGGTGGGAGCAAAGCAATCAGAAAAGGAAGGAGTAAGATCTGTCTCCTGTGGCCATTTTTAGTGCCTTGGTGAGCAGCAGTATGGTGTGCCAAAATGAAAATCCCAGGTTTCCATGGGAGTTATAGTTTTCTCAAGGGCTACTGACCATGCAGAAAGGGAGAGAGGTAGAGCTTCATCTACAGTAGTTCTTTCATCTCTGGGATTTTGGAATAATATTTGAGGTGAGGATCTGTATGCAAGGATCAAGCGTCTAGACACTTAGTACAATAATGACATGTAGAGTGATAAGTTGGTTTAAAAACAGTATAGTTCAACTTTCTCCAATCTAATACACTCCAGAGATGTTAGACTGTGTTCCATTACTACCAGCTAACATTAAGATTATGGGAGCTGTAGTTGTAACCCATCAGGAAGGTACTGCACTAGGGAAAGCTGATGCAGCCGTTCAAAAAATATCTGGGAAGTCCCCACTTCAGGGTTTGCTTCTTTTCCCATTTACAGCCTGCCTATTAAGTATTCAACCCTGCCTAGGCTGGGAATAACTTAAATCCTTAATTAAATTTAATTTTCAGTTTTGAAAACAAAAAGTCATCTGGAACCACATGGAATGTGTTTATTCTTTTTCCTCTCTTCTGATTGAAAAAAAGAAAAGAAACCAAAACATAATCTTGAGAACTGAGACTGGTCTGTTAGCACTGTGGTGGGTGGCTGTGCTTTGTTCCAGCTTCTAATGTGCAGCAATGGTTGTTGCTAATGAAATGCTGGGTAATTATTGCAGTTCAAGATTTGCATAGATGAGGTTCTTCCCCATGGCAAAATACAAAGAAGCTTACGCACCCTACCAACTTGCTTTTGTTTCAGGAGACTATGGGATACCATTGCCTTGGTATTTCCCTCTGCAGCAGTCTTACTGGCTTGGGTCAGGACGCCCAAAGGCTGAGAAAACAACAACTGCGGATGGTGAGTTATGTGGAAAAACTGGTGTTCAGAAATAACTTTAGAACCATTGATCCGTTCAGAGGTGAATGCACCCTTGCATTCATTATGGGAGCCACTGAAAAGATTAGACACAGACATACAGTGGGAATCTGAGCAGGTGGCTTTGAACTCTGAGTGGCCCACTGTTGTTAGAGTGCTGCTGGAAAGTGAGTCAGGATTGTCTGAAATCTTTCTAAAGCATGCTGGAATTAACTGGCAGCCTGGGTCTTAAGTGTCTCCTACTGGTATGCCTAGAGATAGCTGATAAGGGCTTGTATGACAACAGTGCAGTATATACCAGTGAATGAACAGAGGATGATTCTGATCTTAAGAATAACTCTTAAAGTTGATTTCACTGCTTCTGAAACTCTTTTGTCATCCTTTCACAAACAGGACCATGCAATTCACATGTCACAAGCAGGTGTGCTATGTTCAGCCAAAACACAAAAGGTGGCCAGGAAGTTTGCGGGTGGTATATTTGTGCTATGCGTTGTACTATGTGGAAATGATTTTCTGGGTAGGACACTAAATTACTGGAAACAGCCAGACTCTCTGTGAACTTTCAGCTAAAATAGTGGCCATACATTCTAAAGCAGCACCACGTGACATGCCTAAGACAGAGGTGAGTGAATGTTGGCTCCAATGTTCTTGAATTCTAATGGCTGGCATCCCCAACCATTGTCCATTACAAGGGTCCATAAATTTGACCTGGTGGGTCAAGAGGCAATAAAGAAATGTCGTGATCAAATGGACAAAGAACCATCTGCAGAACCACACGGTCTTCTTCATGGTCTCCGTGCCTTACACAATGGGAATCTTCGCACATGCACAGTAGCTTTTCAGAAAGTCCCAAAGCTGAGCAGCTTGGTGGTAACCCCTTCCCCATCCGGTACTGAGCATGCTCAGTCCCACCAAGCTAACAGTCTCCCCTCAGTTTCTTTTCATCTGCCAACCTGTTAGCAGCTCGGAAGGCTTCCTCGCTGAACAGTTCTCTAAATTCTCGGCTTTTTCTTCGTCCTTTCATTCGTTTTTTGTCTTTTTACAACAAAAACTGTAAGAACTCTTCCCCCTTCTTGTGTTGTCTTTGTTTAAGTTGTGCGTGTCTTGCGGCCGCAAGGTTTCTCTTTCAGACACCCACTCTGAGTGTTTCTTCTGCCTTGGGGAAGGCTATGACATTCGGGCCTGTTCTATTTGTAGAGATCTAACCTCTCAGAATAGAGCTCGGTTGAAATCCTACTGTTGGGAGCAAGCCCTTCGCATTAAAGAGCAGGTGTCTTCCAATACCGCTCTTTCCACCATTTCGGTATGAACACCCTCCACAACGTCCTCTACCTCGGCCCCGAAGTTATCAGTAATGTCCGGTCCCTCGATATTGATAGCCTCAGTACCGGTACTGACCGTAACTTCGCCAACCTTCCCTCCAATATCTTCTTTACCAAGGATTCTGTCCCATCTGCCTCTGGAGAGGCAGCAAGCAATGCTCAACCTCGCAGCAAGCTCACAAGGTCCCTACCTTGGTGGAGCATAAATGGGCCTTGTCGCACCATCCTTCTGTTTCCTCCAGTAAGGAGGAGGAGGAGGAGGAGGAGGAGGAGGAAGCAGCAGCAGCAGCACCGCTCTCCTTCTCCCACTATTCGTCTGTTAGCTAATTGACCTTCCTCTCTTGGTCCCTTACCAACACCTCCCCCAATGCAGCCTGCAACATCCACCGTCAAAAGGGAGGATGCTCCCATCCTTTCACCGGTGCGGGACACTGCCCAGCTCCCAGTACTGTTGGTTCTGGCTGCTGCGGATCTTGTGTCTGACCATTGGTCCTCGCCATCAGTCTCTCCACCTGTGACGTCAGGCCAGTCCGAAGATGGGTATCTACAAACTCCACTGGCCTCAGCTCTCTCTTCCTGCCATCCTGAATTTGACCGTCAGCCTGTTTCAGATGCTCCTTGGGCTATGTCCTGAGACCAGCCTTGACTTAGTGTGGCCCGCTCTCCAGTGCACAGTGAACGGGGTAGATCACCGCGTCGTCAGGACTACTGCTACTGCACCGCTTACGAGACTTCGTTGGCAAGAGTTGATTCACCTTTCTCCTTGGCCTCCTATATCGCCAGATATGGCCACGAACACCTTTGGAGAGAGCAACCCGGCTCCTACCACTCATATTTGCCGGCTTACCATGACTGGTACCATCCCAACGTTTGTCGTTGGTCTCCTTGCTGACCTCGACATTCATGTTCTCCATCACGATCTCCTTTGGGATCTCATTGCCAACACTCCCCTCGGTATCATCACTCCAGACCCCATTCTCGGTCCCGATTGGCCTACTACCATCATTCACCATCTTGGTCTCACCACCAGTCCCGAGATCCATCACCTTTTCGTCAGGCCATTTCGCTTCCTCCTCGGGTGACAGCAACAGTGTCATGGCCTCCACCGGATAATCACCCTGCATCTATTCTGCCAACATCTCTGTTGGCTTCGTTGTCAATGCAGTCCATCGTTGCACCAGTCCCAACCGTACTACCCATTTTGTTGGCATCGACCTTGGTACTGATTTGCTTCCCGACCTTGATACCGGTGCAAATCCCAGTTTCACTACTGGCTTCGACTGCTCTACCGGTCTCTGCTCCCGCTCCACCTGCTGTTCTTCCTGCAACAGGACCTGCCTGACATCATCATTCTCACTCCCCCCGCTCATCGTCTCCTTCTTCTGGTTCTTATGATTCTGATGGTGATTCAACAGATTCCACATCACAATCTCATACCTCCCCGCCTTTAGTGTTTGGGGACCCATCTCCTGATTCGGCTCCTGAGGACATCAAGCAGTTCTCAGACATCTTGGTCCAGATGGCCACTGTCTTGGTCCTCAACATTTCTGGTCCTACTCCTATGGTACAGGACCCAGTTTTCCACTATGTCGATACTTGACCGCCATCAATAGCTCCAATTCCGTTTCTGCCCATCCTACAAGAGGTCTTGCAACATCATTGGGCCCAGCCGGCATTGCTTCAACCAATCCCTCACCGCCTGGAGCATCTTTACCTCACTCAGAAGAAGGATGTTGATTTCTTATTCAACCATCCGACTCCAAATTCTATCATTGTTGAGTCATCCCAAACAAAAAGGGGCAAAAGGGCCCACATGACTCCACCTAATCGAGCAGGCCACCATTTGGATGTCTTTTGCCGTCACTTCTACTCTGCCTCTTTGTTGATTGCCCAGATTTCTAACACTCAAGCTTGCTTGGTGGCCTATCAACGTAACATCTGGGATAGGTTTTTCCCCCTGCTTCCTCACCTGCCAGATGACCACAGAGCTACTGCCATTCAACATTTCAACTAGTTTGTGGCTCTCTCAAATCAACAGATTCTGTTGTCCTGACACATGGTCGAGGGTGCAGCATGCATAATGGTGGGCACGATCGCCCCCCACTGGTTCGCCTAGCTCCGGTCCGCTGGGTTGACCTAGGATAGCAGGAAGAGGATTGAAGACCTGCTCTTTGACAGACAAGGACTCTTTCATGCAACTACAGATGACTCTATGGACCATCTTATGAAAGCTTGACCGACAGCTAAGAAGATGGGCCTTCATCCAACGTCTCAACCTAGAAGACCATCTTCATCTCTCTCTTCATGGAAGCACCCTTCCTACTCTTATAGGTCGCGATCTCCTCGCCACACATCTCACCAATCATCTTTGCTGGCTTCCTCTCATCATTCGTTTAGACAACGTCAACCATCTTCCAAGAAATCCTCCTCAACAGCTAAGTCACATTTCTGACTCCCATTGCAGGTCACCACCTCTGCCCTTCTTCCATCTACCCAACCACCTGTCCAGAACCACAGGGCTGGCTCGCCACCTCAACACCTGGTGCAACATCACTTCAGACTCATGGGTTTTGACCATAGTTCGTCTTGGCTATGCCATCATGTTTCAAAGTACTCCTCCTTTCGGTGTCTTCTACTCCAGCCCTGCCAGTCTGGCCCTCCTAGAAGAGGTCGAGACCCTCCTCCTCAAAGGAGCCATAGAGCAGCTGCCGCCCTCAGCCAAATCCATCGGCTTCTTCTCACAGTACTTCACAGTTCCCAAATCGGATGGCACTCTCCGACCCATCCTAGACCTTAGGGAGTGAACTCCTTCATTTCCCCCTGGAAATTCAAGATGGTCATCCTCTCCTCCATTCTGCCTTTCTTGAGGCATTGGGATTGGTTTGCATCCATCGACCTACAAGATGCCTATTTTCACATCGCTATTCGCTCCTAGCACAGGAGATACCTCCAGTTTGCAGTCGATGGCAATACAAGGTCCTGCCGTTCGGTCTGTCCACCACCCCCAGGGTCTTAGCCAAGTGCCTAGCCCCTGTGGTGTCTTACCTCTGTGTGAAACACATTATGGTGTACCGCTATCTGGACGATTGGTTATTGGTGGCATCCTGCAAACAGAAACTGTACAAGGACATTCACATGACCGTCTCCCTTCTTTCCAATCTCAGACTCAAGGTGAATCCCAAGAAATCCCACTTGGAACCCTCTCGCACCTTTGACTTCATTGGGGCCACTGTGGATTCCACTTGCTCCAGGGCTTTTCTACCTGTGAGGTGCTCTGGGATCCTGCCCCAGGCTGCAGCCGCCATCCTGCTCGGTCTGTCTGTTTCTGCCCGCAGGATCTAACAGTTCCTTGGCTACATGGCTGCCACAACAGTGGTCACCTATGCCTCTTGCCTTCGGGCTCATCTCCTCCAACACTGGTTTCTCTGCTGCTTCAATCCTGTCCTTGACGACCAATGCCAGGCTCCGTGGGTCCCTCATCCAATATGGGACTCCCTTCATTGGTGGCTGTCCACATGCTTTCTCTTGTCGGGAATGCCATTTGTTGAGCCCCATCTGACACTTACCATCACAATCAACGCATCTCTCCTCAGCTGGGTAGCACACTGTCACGGTTTTGCAGTCCAGGGCCACTGGGCCAGCCTGGAACTGCATCTCCATATCAATGCGTTGGAGCTCTTGGCAATCCTCAAAGCTCTTTGGTCCTTTCAAAACCTCATTGTCAGACAGACTGTCCAGATTCTGTCGGACAACACGACAGCTTTCTGCTACGTGAACTGACAAGGAGGCACTCACTCCTCTACCTTGCTTCACCTGGATCTATGCATCTGGGATTGGTGCATCCCGTCGTGGTTCACCTAGCGGGACAGGACAATGTGACAGTGGACACACTGAGCAGTGACATGGTGTGCCACCACGAGTGATCCCTCTCCGACACTGCTTTCCAATGAATAGTGTCCTGGTGGGGCACTCCAACTGTCAATCTCTTTGTGACCAAATGGAACAGGAAATGTCCTCGTTATTGCTCGAGAGCTGGCCTGGGCCTTGGCTCTCTCAGGGATACGTTCCAATTCCCTTGGAGCGGGGAATTCCTTTACATCTTTCCACCGTTTCCTCTCTTGGGCTGAGCAGTGGCCAAGATTGCAGCGGACAAAACAGACACTGTTCTCATGGCCCCCTATTGGCTGAGGCAGCATTGGTTTGGTCCCCTTCTCACTATCACACAGGGCTGCAACATGAGGCTTCAGAGTATGCCGGACCTCCTTTCTCACTTGGATGGCCACGTGTTGCATCCAGACCTCCCTCTCCTCCACTGGCACGCATGGAGGATAACATTCTAGACTCTCCCTCTATCCCAGCTGTCTTCACGGCCGTGAGGGAGGACTCTACTCGTAGATTCTTTGAATATAAGTGGAGGAAGTTTGTGGCATTTGTGGACTCCCATAATGAGGCCTCTTCCCCAACCTCTCTATCAACGGTGCTTTACTTCCTCTTGACACTGCAGGACCCAGGGCCTCGCTTTTTCCTCCCTTAAAGTTTATCTCTTTGCAATCGTGGCTTATCAGCCACATGGTTCTCCTTCCTCAGCCTTTTTCCAGAACACTACAGTCAAGCAATTCCTTAAAGGTCTGCAACTCCTCAACCCTCTTGTTTCCCCACCACTTACTCCATGCTCGCTGTTACTGGTCCTTTCCCAGCTTATGTGCCCTCCCTTTGAACTGATGGCCACATATGATGGCTGTCTCCTTACCATGAAAACGGCATTTTTGGTTGCTGTCACTTCAGCCAGACAGGCAGGAGAACTGACTGCTTTGCATTCTGATGAACCTTTTCTGGTGTTTTATCATGACAAGGTAGTCCTGCGTCCGGACCTGTCTTTCCTTCCCAAAGTCGTCTCCGACTTCCATCTGAACCAAGATTTGATTCTACCCACTTTCTATCCTGATCCTGCCTTGCCTCTTGAGTGCTCCCTGCATTCACTCGACATACACTGTGCCCTCACCTTTTGCCTACAATGGACCTCGACCTTCCGTCAGACCCTCCACCATTTTGTCTGCTATGGTGGGCACCGGAAGGGTCACAGGGTATCCTCTCAATGTTTTTCTAAATGGGTTGCCCAGACAATTCACCTTCCCTAAGAGCTTGCCAGGCAACCTCCCCCGACCCTGCTTCGTGCCCATTCCACTAGGGCAGTGGCCTCTTCAGCAGCCCTTCTCAGGGGAGTTGACCTACAGGAGCTTTGTCATGTGGCTACATGGTCCAGGCCTTTGACCTTCGTCCATCACTACTGCCTTGACTGCAGGGCCCAGCGGGATGCTTGCTTTGGTCATGCGGTGCTGTCTTCTATCTTCTAGGACCTGACCCGCCGTCCATCGGTAAGCTACTCAGTCTCCCATTGTGTGAGGCAGAGAGACCGCGAAGAAGAACAGGTGCTTACCTGTAACTGTGGTTCTTCGAGTGGTCATCTGTGCCCTCACACACACACACACAGCCTCCCCTCTTCAGGTCCTTGCTTCAGTGGAGTTCGAAACTGAGGGGAGACCGTTAGCTTGGCGGGACTGAGCACACTCAGTACCGGATGGGGGAGGGGTTCCCGCCAAGCTGCTCAGCTCTGGAACTTTCCGAAAAGCTACCACACATGCGGGAAGATTCCCATTGTGTGAGGGCACAGATGACCACTCAAAGGACCACAGTTACAGGTAAGTAACCTGTTCTTCCCCAACCATATAATAGAACATCCTCAGTCTTTGTGCTCACAATGGCATGGAGGGTGACCTAGTGCATCCCAGATTCCACTCTACCTTCCTTGGAGTGCTTTCTGACTGAGAGAGCACCTTTTGAACCTCAGGATATATCCAAGGATTACATCTGGTCACCTATTACATCTTACAGAATTGTATCCCTCTGACTGACTGTGTAGGATGTGCTTTGTGTGAAATGGCATGGTATGAATGCTTAGGAAAGATAGGTAAATCTAAAAACCATTAAGAGAACTCTCCAATCACTCAATTCCATTTGGAGCTTGGACAAAAAGACCCAGCATCCCCAAAGCAGCATGGCCATTCACTATGATGTCAGAAGGGGGATTCTGGAAATCATAGTCCAAAAGGTAACATTCCCATGCTCTGTGTCCATTGCTTTATTAAGGAATTTTGCCATGTTGGTAGTTCCAATATAAGGAATATATGCATGAATAGATTAATTCTTTGGCATTAGTTGATCCGGCAGCACAAAAACTATAGTAATGCTTAGTGGCACTACTGTAGAGAAGGGAAAAGAAAGGCTTCTCTTTGCATGTTCCTTCCCCTCCCCACCACCTCCCCATAATAGTTCATCAGCCATGATAGGCTGTTTGCAGCAGTTCTCAGCAGATGAAGGCACTTCTGGGCCAGCAGGGGACTAATCCTCTCTACAAACACTCTGAAACCTCTCCCACTAGCATCATCCCAGTCTCTACACATGTTAGGGTCACAGCAAAAGAGGCAGCAACATTGTTCCCTTTGAAAGGGATTTCATTTTGTTGCAATCTCAGCTGAAAGTACAGCTTTCCCACTGGACATACTGTGAGAGGAATTTTGAAGGACAGAGGATATGTCTGGTTATTCCTGTTATCTCTGGATTTGTGGCTTCCAAAACAAACATCTGTTGGAGAGACACTGCCAAGCTAGATACAACTTTTGGAAGATTTAAGGAAAGCTGATTGGAAGACATTAATGAGACACTCAGCATAGAATAAGATGCCATTTCTCCCCCCCTTTTTTTTTTTTTGATAGGCTAATTACTGTAAAAGAGCTTTTGCTGCCTTTGGGGTCTGAAAGGATCTTTATATTCAAAGGAAAAACAAGGAAATTATCTAGAAAACATGACTGAAAATGTTGCAAATGGCCATTATTTTACAACAAATATCTAATAAAGCATGTTGTTCATCCGCACCATACCTGTGATCTTCATGGACATCTCCATCCATCTTTTTGATGGTTTTGATGTCCTACAGTGCTCCCACTGCTAAGTTTCAGGATGCCAGAAGTGTTTAGCACTGGGCAGTAAAGTGTGCAGTGACAAGATGTGTACCTTGCTGCAAAGGTACATGGTGACAACCTCCTTGCTCCCCAGTTCTTGAAATTTAGGGATGTGATAGGTGGTAGCCATGTCAGTAGGTATGGTTCCTGGCAGACTGAGGGACACTCATAGAAGTCATCCACCCCACCTTGGAATTACCATTTTGTTACCTGGTTTTCTTTTTTGACACACAGGCTCACTACCAGTGAAATAGCTGATTAAATTTGAATCAGTCCAAATGCTGTCTCCGACTACTGATGATCAATAACTGATATCATAGCAAGTGACTAGCAGCAATACTTAGTCCTTGATTGTAATTCATGGAAGCTATTTCATAACACATGTTTTTGTTTTTAATACATCACAGGCTAACACAGCTATCACCCTATAAGATGTTACCAATTTACCTCCCAATAGATATACAAAGATGTCCTAAGGAGCAATAGCTGTCCCAAAACTTACTGGTTGGGGATGATTGTTCAGGTTTGCTTCCCTCCTCTTTTCTCCATTGACTGAGAAATGAAGAAAGCAGAAAGAGAAAAGGTATTGCTTAATGGAAACAGGTAGAGATCCTCACATGCTTCAGTCTGGCTGCAAACATACTGATGGTGAAATGTGGAAAAAGTTTTGTTTCACAGATTCCTTTTGATTAGTTCTTTGTGCCATTTGTAGTAAGAAGCTAACAAAACAGGGACATAAAAACCGTAGGAATGCCAGACACACCCTGATAACTGGGACAAAATAAGTGCACTATGAATCCAACACAGAGCTAAACAGGAAACAACTTCATAGTGAGAATACCGCACATAGTCAACCATTGTCATCCAGGCTTTACTTTACAATGAGATTTAGGAATGAAACTTCCTCTTGACCTTGTTTAAAATCCTAGTTCTCTAGTTAAGAAGATATTTCAGCTAGATAGACACTTAGCCGTAAACTTTATTAGACAAATAATCTAAAGTCTTAGCACTGTCTTTATTTTGAAAGAGCTATGTTCAATCAAGTGACCTTGCGTACCCCCAATCCCAAGTTATCGAAAAGCTGCTTTTTAAATTAAGGCCTAGGATTTTATCACAATTGGTTTGTTGCACAATTGCCTGGCTTAGTTTTATGTTTCGTCTTTCCTTATCACACCACATGATGACTCTCTGGTTGTTGCATTACATTTCCATTGTTGTTGGATCTCATCTTTTCTTTGACAGGAAAACCTTTTAATGACTCCAATATCACTGCTTTGTTGGGCGCAATCACTTCATCCCAATGCAGTTCCAATATTCTGATAGTCATATGGTGTGAATGCACATCCTCCTCCTCTTCTCCCCTTCCCTGACACCCAGCAGGGTGAAGTCACTCCACTTCTGGTGTGGGGACAAAGAAGACATCATGATGCACAGGAAGAACAGTGCTTTTACTCCATTCCCCAGTACATTTTTTTTTTATTATTTGTTTTGCCATAATTGCACAAAAAAGGAAAAAAGAGAATAAACAGCATGCATGAGCCATGAAGAACTAACCAAGTAGGAGGACGGGGTCAGTGAGGCAGGGCAGAACACCGATTGTGGGAATATGCATCTTCAAAGAGGCACCATAACATTATCGCAAAAAATGTGTGAAAGTGATTGGTTCCATACTGGTATGCTTCCATTTGCTTATACAATGAGATTGCTGTGAGACAACAGGCTGCTGTGATAAAACCCCTAGAATTACCTCAAATGCTTGGTTTTTGTTTATTTTACAAAAGAAAATAACTAAATCCCAAGAATTTTTTTTTTTAAATGTGGTTTTTTTGGTGCAGCATCATTATAAAGGGTGCCTTATAAACAGTCAGTGGTCCATAGATGTTAATGGCTGGCTTCTTCTGGCTAAAAGAGAAATATGAACATATCCTTGGTTGACAGAAGAAGGAAGACACATATTTGCTTCCAAGAATCTTAAAATTCATCACATACCATTTTATCTTCAGCCTGTAGAGCTCAGCCTCCCTTGATGAAATCTGTAGCAGGATACAGCTAATATTTCAACTTTGTCAACTACGGGATTCTTTAGGATGAAGAATCTACTGAGAATTTTGTTCTTAAAATAATAGTTCTCTGTGCTTCCTACTTAGAGAAGCCAGTTCCCTATCACCAACAATGAAGAAATGCAACAAAGTGGACCAGAAGAGGAATTCAATTTTCATAAAATTTGTTATGTCCTAATTTATAGATAGAGGTACACATTTAGAAACTATTAGTATCATTTAAATAGAAAAACAGAGCAGGGAAGACTATGAATTGTGTTCTTGCTCATTTTACTATCCTGGTGCTAATTGTTGACTGGCAACTTCCAGGCCCTTGCTCTCCCTTCTTACGGTTTAAATATTTAAACCAGGTTGGCACTAGACAGCCTTAAAAACAGAGGCCTGTCTTCTTATATTCTTTCTAAGAGAGAACAGTCTTTTAGTGCATATGGCCATGTTATTGCTGCTGTTGCACTGATTTCAGCATTTTATAGAGAGGATTGTGGTGCATAAAGAGTCTGTGTTCTTAAAATGAACTAATCTTTAAAACTCTACAAAGAACAAGTATTCTATTTTGTAACAGTGTTTGTCATCTGATCTGAGGCTTAGCTGTGGTTTTTCCTTAAAATAACTTGACTTCTGATTAACCTAGGCAAAAGTTCAGAGAAGGAAGGCAGCCTGGACAGAAAGGGTGAAGAAGAAGATATGAGCCAAAGCATGGCTACTGATCCTGCCAAGGGAGAGGACAAGACTGACAGCCAGAAGAAGGATGGTAAAGAAAACAAATGTAAACACAAAAGAAAAAAAGAGTGCGTCGAGCAGGGGAAGCCTGAGACAGAGGCAAAAGACAAAGATGAAATTCCTAGTAAGGAGAGAGAGAAGTGGAGTCATTGTGACTCACTTTGTGTTATACATTTGAACTTCAATGTGCTTCTTTGTTGCCAGTCTGTTTGTTTCTGTATGTGTAGTGTGAATAACCACAAGGCAATATAGCAAAACATAGAGGTATGCCTTTATTGTAAAGGCTTTATTGTAAAGGCATTGGCTTATGCTAACACAGTACAGGCATACCTCAGTTAACAAAGCAGATATGTTCCTGGGCATTACTTCTTGAATGAAAATTTGGTCCCAGAGGCAGAAATAACATGGAAAGAATAGGGATAGGTTCCTACCCTGGTGAAAAAGGAGAGCACTTCAACAATTTTCAGCAGACTTTTTATCCAAAATTACACATTTGTCCACATGAAATGAAACAACCAGGTCAGGTAAACCTTGCGTAAGTGAAAAAAACAAAACAAAACATTTTCATCCTTCTAGAGACCACATGAAAGCTTCTTCCACAGATGATTTTTCTTTCTTTCACTAGTATCCACTTTTCTTATGATTTCCATTTTGGTGGTCAACTTTATAGATCTGTGCTTTTTAATATGATGGCAGCGGCTGCCACTATATCATGCTGGTTCTTTTAATGTAACATAGTTAGGTCTCAGTTGTTGTGGTAATAGTTACAAATAATTAACTAATTATTACCATTCTCTGCATCCTATCATTTTCAGTGATATAGCCAGGAAAGGGTTTACCTTGATTCTCCCAAATGTATTAAGAGTCCTTCCCCACAATTGTCCACAGAAAGCACAGCACTTTCCGAAACAAGTTCTTGGGGGGGGGGCATATACATGGCCAAATCAATGTTTTTGGGAAAGATAGCAGTCAGATTTTTTACTTATTAGTAATTAAATATTATAGAATCAGAGTGGTGTAGTTGTCTGAGTCATGACTCTGGAGACCAAGGTTCGATTCTGTGCTCAGCCATGGAAACCCACTGATTGACCTTGGGTGAATCACATACTCTCAGCCCCAGAAAACCCTGTGATAGGTTTGCGTTTCGGTCATCACAAGTCAGAAACAACTTGAAGGCACAACAACAACAATAATTAAATGCTATGTATTGTGAAACTGTGTCCCAACTGTTTCTGATATATATGTGCATATAGAGGTCTCTTCCAATGCTATGATTCTACTATTATTATTGTTTTTTAAATATTTAATGGCATACACTCATGCTGTCCTTCAAATTACCTATCAGTAGCTCATAAAGTTGTCATCTGCATGCAGGGATGCATGTACCCACACACCACTGATAGCAAGTACTAAGCTGTGGTGCCATGCCTACCTCTCATGGGAGAAGAGGAAGAAGCAAATCAGGGGAGTGGTGTCTACTAGGGTCTGAAGTAAGAAAGGTTTCTTGTGGCTCTCCGTTTCTACAAGTGCCCATGAGTTTACCAGAGAGAACAAAATTGTTCCCAGCAATAAAAACAAACTATACATCCTTCTATACATCACTTCAGTTATATCCGGCCTTTCTCCTAGGCTGGGACTCAAGGCAACTTACAAAAAGGCAGAGAATACAACAAAAAGCAGATAGTTAAATGCATACAAAATGCAGATTAAAATTAGACAGTATTAAATAACAACAGAATTAAAATAGTACTAAATAATAACAGAATTAAAACCAATTAAAATCTTACTTTAAAGCAGATTAAAAACAATAGAGCACCATAAAAGCCACATTTCTTGTTTGTTTGTTAAAATCAGTTTCCAAAGGCTTGCTGGAAAAGAAAGGTTGTAACCTGCCACCAACAGGCAAGCAAAGAAGGAGCCTTCCTAGCTATCCTAAGGAGGGAGTTCCAAAGGGTAAGAACAGCCACCAAGAAGGCCTTCTCCTGCATTATCACCTACCATGCCAGTGAAAGTGGTGGGTGAGAAAAGTGCTCCCTCTACAGGCAGGCTCTTACGGAAAGATGTAGTCCCTCAAAATATATATACCGGTACCACAGTGTTCATTGCCATGTGGACAAAGAGCAAAAAGTTGGGATTTTTAACAATAAAAACAGCACCTTGATGCCCAAAAACAAAAGGAGTTCCTATGCAAAAAAGGCCAAAGGCCCCTGACTTTCCAACACACAGCCGTAAGCATATGAATATGGCTTAATGCAGAAGCGTTAGTAATCAACTGAGACCATACTAGCTTTCCATCAGACATAAGCATCTACTTTAAATTTCTGCCAGGAGTTCCCATTTAAAAAAAAATCCAGTTGGCAGCTCACTTCTGATCCAAAACTTCCCCATATTAGGGAATAGTAACTATCTATGTAATCATAGGTTAATTTCCACTTCCACCCAAAGAGTAAGGCCTGCTTCCAATGGAACACTACAGCTCATTCTTTTTCATTGAAAGTCAAGACTGCACATGTCCAGTTATGTGTTCCATTCTTTATTGATTCCGTTAGAAAAAATTATACCCATCATTTTATATTCCTAGCACTTTAGAGAATTGAGCAAGCCAGAAAATCTGAAGTAAGAATTAAAAGCAAACGTACACCAGTACTTTATATACATAAAATCGGGGGCAATCCTTTGGGGGAGGGGTTCCTTTAGTTTACATTGTAGTTGTAGTTAAGCGTAATGGAGGTAAAATATGTTGAAAATGTTTGTACATCCTGCTCGTTGGCTCCTCTTTTTCTCAGTTAGTGACTACTTGGTGACTGAAAGCAAGAAGAAAAGAAATTCCCTGAATGGCTTAACACTTAAACAAGGGTCATTTGAACTCATCCTGATTCAAACTCTTATGATGGAGGAATTGAAAGCACAGCAGTTGTTCAAAAAGAACTAGCCTGTCAACAAACAGGGATCACTTAACCAAATCCCCTCCTTGCACCTTGTTATCTTAGCTTATTTAGCTTTTCAGCTCCCAGTTTCTTGCAGGCTCTGCAAATGCTACAGAAACTGGCCTGCCTCTGAGAAGAAATATCTGACATTCCCTTTTGTAACCTATGACCTTTAGGCAGCTTGTATGATGGATGCGTTTTTGGAAAATATAAATTAATTCTTTGAATGATCCATTTCTTTGGCTGGAGATTGTCCTTTGTCCCTTTTCTGTATTTAGATAGGAAATATCTAAGTGCCACTGCAACCCCCTCACTGCACCAGGCCAGGAAGGACTCCGGCGGTGTTGGGAGGGCAGCAAACCAGGCCCAGGTGGGAGGGAAGGTTCTGCTTTTTTGTGCCCCCTGGCATTGACACCCGGGGCAATCACACCAGTTGCCCCACCCTAGATATACCTCTGTGTAAGCCCTAGCCATAGGCAAGCAGAAAACATCTGGACGTTCCTTATGAACTGTTGCTGTGCAACATCCAATTATCTTCATTCAATTGAAGAAAATGTCACTTGTGTTGATTCTTCACTTTTAAGACCTGTGAGATGACATAAGTAGCTACAGTGCCCAGTAGATCTTCTCTTCAAAGGATGTATATTTTTTATGTTAGGATGGTAGACACTTAGACATTTCTAGCCAAAGGCATATCTTCAGAATGGGACACACCCAGACTAGATTGGTTGTCTGTTCCTACATAACATATCTGATACCAGACAAAAATTAGTAAACAACCTTTATGGAATTCCCCCCTGCTTAAAGATCTTGAGATAATTTGGATAAACATAAGTCAACAGGCTCTGATTTACATCTACACATATGCCAAAGGGGGTGATTTACTTCAAAGACTATTTTTTTGGCCCACAGTTAAGTAAAATAAAACAATCTTTATGGTGGCATTTAAAATGGCAGTCTTCAGAGCTCTGTCTTCTGGACAGCCTGCAGGGATTGTGGCCTTGATCTGTCCTGCTGCACAAGGGTGATTTTCTCCTACTAAGACAAAAAGACTATTGTGTTATTTTAAACCATAGTGTTTTTGCTCTGTTCTCTTTCTCCAGTGGGAAAAATGTGTGCATCTGGACAGAGGGCTCTTTGTCTTGCCAGATGTCACTGTCTCTACAAATACAGACCTGTTCCTGCAGTTTCTAAAGGAGGGGTGGGCAACCTTTTGTTCTCCAGATGTTCTGGGCTTCAGCTCCCAGAAGCCCAAGCCAAAATGTCTATTGGAGAGTCAAAGTTTCCCCATGTCTGCTCTAAAGGCTAGTGCAACACAGAGGTCACTTTAAACTTGTCTGATGGCTGTGACTGTATGGTGAGTTGTTTTGTGTGCATTTGCTCAGACTGGGCAGCAAATTTTTAGATTTTTTTTTTCAGTGTACTATGGTTATATCTTTGATGCCAGAAGGGAGAGAGAGACAGTTTTGAAATTTCTTCTTTCAGGTGCCAGAATAGCTTGGCAGGCTGTAGATTCCATGTCTTTTGATTTTGGGATTCAAGTATCATTTGCATCTCTGCCTCAGATAGCAAAATCTCTTAGGCAGGTCCTGGACCCATAAACAATGTCTGTCAATCCAGCTGCAGTGGTCAATATGGTATGCTGTCTCTGAGAAGTTTTACAAAAATGTCTGCAGGTATAAAGCTTTGCCAGCTTACAGTGGTGTGACCCAAAAACATCTGCACATTTTTGAGGGTTGTGGTATGGCTACTGCTTCTAGTATTGTGTTGCGTTGTGTGAGAGCTGTGGCCAGATAGCTCTCAGCTATACAGTCTTTACATTATATGCATATAAAAATTCTTTATGCTTTCAAGCAAACCTGTACTTTGAAGAGGAGCCTTCAGGACTGATTCCAGGTGTATGCATTCAAAACCTGGTGAAGATCTTCCCCAGTTCCTCTAAGCCAGCAGTAGATGGAATGAATATTACTTTCTATGAGAGCCAGATCACTGCTTTCCTTGGTCACAACGGAGCTGGGAAGACAACCACAATGTGAGTCAGCATGAGATTCCTATTAACCTTTGGTTAAGAACAAGGTTTGCACATGGCTGCCTTTGTTTGTTTCAATATTTTGCTTATTTTTTCATATTTATAATTGATTGGTAATACAAGGGGGTAATTAATAGCTCACAGCAGAACACAACCTTCAGTATCTTCAGTAGGCCAGAAAAAGATTCATGTCTGAAACTCTAGAGAGCTGCTACCAGTTAGTCTAGACAATACCAAGCTAGGTGGAGCACTGGTCTGGTTTGATATAAGGCAGCTTCCATACTCTCCGACTGTCCCAGTTTGACAGGGTCGGTCCCAACTGAGCCAAATTATTGACTTCCATATAGCAAGAGTGGGCAGAAGGTAGAAGAAGATCAATTTTTAGCTTTCTAGGTGAATGACAATAGACTGGCAAGAGTTTCTGACTCTGGGAACACAAAAGACAGAATTGGGCTATTAAAATTGAAAAAAACTTGTGAGAGCAAGTCAGTGAGATTACTTTTGCGAGAAAGGATTTTGAGCATTTTTGAACACCAATCTTGTGAAAGTTCCTTTTTAAAAGTAATTTATTATTTTCCTTGTTACAGTGTTTAACCTGTATCTTATTGCCTTTACTCATTACAGTGACGAAAACAAGTAACTTGTTGTTTTATATGTTGCACTACTTTTTTTCTTTTCCACTACAATTACTACTTCTGTTGCTTTTTGGAGGGGGCAGTATCCTTAGAGAATGGCAAGAAACTTGAGAAAATTCCTGTGGAAATGCCTACAAAATTGCCCTTTAAAAGTATCTTTGGGCAATGTTATTTGTAATATCAGTAGACAAACTTTTCTGTTACTTGTTGCATTATTGTCGAAATGTGGCCTCATGTTTGTTTAAACATCAAGTAACCAGTTACAACTAACTGCAGAGGAGGGTATTAAGATGGCGGCAGGGTCGGCAGCTCCGTCGGAGTCTCTGCTGCAGTTTGTTACAACTAACTGCATTACTTTTAGCTTCTTACTTCTAAGTTCTGCTGTACACAAATGCCTAGATTCAAAATGTGCATGGATCCATTCTTTGATTCTGCCTTTTGCACTTTGGTCTGGCTAAGGAAAGTTGGGAGGCCAATTGAAAACATGAAAATAGAACTAAGCAGCTTGGAATCTGCCAACTCCTGCTGCTTAGAGTGTATGCAAGATGTTTGTATGTTTTATATAGGAACTCACACCAACATTTGCTTCTAAGCAGCATCTGAATGATTCAGGGCAGATCTGATCATTTTGCTCTCTTTATCACACTGGTCAATCAGATATGGGGCCTATTTTATTTTACATCCCAGCCACAGCATTATTAAAGAATTTTAATAATAATTTAAAATTTGCATGTGTTTCATAAATTTATACAGCCTTATATTTTGTTCTCTGGAGCTCTTTGGGTTTCAGATTGAGTAGCAAATCTTTAAAAAAAATGCACACAACTATCTTGTTTGCTACAGAAGACTGTTCTTCATCTCCCGTCTTAACTAACATGAATTATAAACTCATATCACCCTTATCTGTGGCAATATTGACTTCAGGAAGAGGGGTGGGAGGGGATTTGTTCCAAGATGGCCAAGGCCTTGGAAAACGGAAATGCCTGTGTTACAAATGTGGAAGTAATAGGAGAAACAAAAGCAGATGTCTCTCTGGAAGGGCAGCATTTTCCTAGGGTCAGTATGCTCAGAGAAACGAGGAGTCTATTGTCTGAAAGAGATGAAAAAACTGTGAAGTCAGCAAAGCTGATATGCCCTGTGGGCCTAGGAGAGTTCCAGGTGCACTGTTTCTCAGGGGTCTGGACAAACATTTCCTTGGCTTTAGTTTCCATTGTCCCTAGTTTTCCTCCAAAGAATCTGTGATATGCTGTTGCCAGGTCAAACTTTAAAAATTTAAGAATAATGCCATAGTGCTATGCCTCTCCTTTTTCATGTGATAACAGAGCTGGAAGGGATCTCAAAGGTCATCTAGTCTAACTCCTTGCCAAAACACAAGTTTGCTGCTGCAGCCATTCCTGATAGGTGGTCTCTGCTTAATAACCACTAATGAGAGATGCATATCTTCTAGGCAGTCTATTCTGCTGTCAGACAGCTTGAATAATCAGGGAATTCTTCCTGCTCTTCAAACTAAATCCAATTTTTTGTCATATGAACCTGCTGGAACAACAGAAAATGAATTTGCACTCCATTGTCTGTGTTACAGCCCTTCAAGATGGTTGAGTAGCTTTCATGGTACTTGGGAGATTCTGACATAAAAGAGGCATGCTTTATGTTCTCTTGGGGGTAGAGTAGAGATTATGTTTGGTCCCAATCCTGAGTTTGTTGAAACAGTGGGGAACTTTAACATGTGAGCCACTTACATCCACTAATTTTCTCCTCCAAATATCTTCCTCTTCCCTGTAGTGGAGGAAAGTGATCTTCAGCATATAATAATGTCACCACTTATTTTTTTAAACCAAGCATCCCATTAGCACAGTTATCTGAAGGAAACTCTGTTTTTTTAAAACTTCATGTGACAGTGTTTGTGCAAGGAAAGTTCTTAAAAGCATCTTACACTCAAGATATTTTTATTCTGAGAAGAGGAAAAGAAATCTCTGCCTTATATCCTTCCTCTCTCCATTTCCCTTTAATGATACAGCTCAGAAGGACTAACAATACAATTTGTATTCCTTGACATTTTATATCAGTCTGCATCTTAAAACTAGTTCCAGCAAACCGATTTTATAAAATTTCATTCAAATGTTCATACTTCATTTCTTCAAGTACTCCCAAACACCACCTAGTGACCCTCAGATCACACTGATGATGATGGTGATGACAATGGTATAATTATTTATTTCTAATTATTGATTGCTATAATAATTTATAATGTGCCATAAAACACAATTTATTAACATTACATGTTTCTCTACGATGTTGTGGCTAGGTCTGTCCTCACTGGTCTGTTTCCACCTACATCTGGAACAATATTGGTTGGTGGACAGGATATCCAGACACACATGGACTCCATCCGGAAGAATATAGGCATGTGCCCACAGTACAACATACTATTCAGTCAGTAAGTGCTATTGCCAACTTGTTTCAAAGTGTGAAGTTATCCAGCTTAAAGTCTAAAACAGCTCCAACAATGGTTTCTTTGACATTACACAGTTATAGTGCTGACTTCACTTTAACTGCCAAGGCAACTTCCTGTTGAATCCTAGAGTCTATAGTTTGGTGAAGCACTAGAGCTCTCTGGATGAGATTTTTAAGTACATCTCCCTAAACTGCAAAT
>CAOLHI010005261.1:0-84943 GCA_948474755.1 Ctenosaura bakeri | reverse complement strand
AATGGCATCCCACTGCAACCCTGCCTGTACCTATGATAGTTGCACATTTGGTATTAATAGTGTGTCCAGAGTGCGGAGGGAAGGGGCGGACCTCCGTTAATGGCACACCACTACCTCCCAGTGAGTTTTGCTTGTGGCGGGGATGGGAGTGAACATTACTCACGTTGTCCTCCTCTATGTGCAGGCACCCAAGAAGGGCCCCCCGCCGCCCTCCACAGAATCTGCATGGTTGTGAAGTGTGTGGGGGGGTGCTGGTCGAGGAGGGTGGCCATCGTGCATGGCCATCGCATGATAGAATGCCCCCCTCAGGTACCGGAATCGCTCAAAAAACAACAACAACAAAAAACAACAGCCAATCGCAGCCTAAGGGGGCACGGTTATGACAATAACGGGAGTGGCCATGACGAGAACATGTGGATCTATGAACCCACGCTAGAACGGTTCATGCTAGAGCCGTATGGAATGAAATCACGTGTTACCGCAGATACAGAAAAAAAACCAGTAAACAATGGTCGCAAGTGTCACGGCGCAATTTCCTCCCCTCATGTGGAAAGGGCCAAGGTCTACGCTTCAAAATTTACTACTATAGCACTGAGTAGGGGCCTCCCTAACTTGTGACTTCGATCACAAGCCACGTACTATGGTCTCCTTCCCCCTCATTTTTTTTTCAGTCAGATCAAGAACAAGTGATCAGACAGGCCCTTGAATTTACTTCATTAGGCTGGGGGTTATCTTTAGTTTGTCGTTGTTGTTTGTGTCTTCAAGTAATTTCTGATTTCTGGCAACCCTAAGGCAAATATATCTTTTCTGGAACCATAAGTATTTGATGCATCCCAAGTGACCCAATGAGTTTCCATTGTTGGATGGGAAATTGAACTGTGGTCTCCAGGGTTGTGGTCCAATGCTCAGACCACTACACCCCCCTGATTCTTTAGTTTAGTGGGTCACAAATGTGTACGCCTGCCATAGGATCATGGACAAAAGGTGAAAAAAATAGGGAACAATAGGTCTCTCTATATAACTCCTATAAAGCTTTTCCCTAGTAGCTGTTCAGAATCTCAGCCATGAATAACAATCCAAATTGTTCCTCAAAGCCTAAATCTGAATGTTGTGTTTTCATTCCTGTGCCCCTACATAGCTCTGGAGAGACTCCATAGCTAGAGCTCAGTACTTCAGAAGTTGAATACAAAGTTGTTTCTGAGAAGGAGGAAAATAAGGCACTACAGAACTTGGGTTCTTTAAAAAGAACTGCTGACAACTGCAGTACTTGAGATTAACTAGAGAATTTGGGATAGGAATTTGCAGCAAGAGGATATTCCTCATGAACAATACCTGTGCCCCCTGACTAAATGTTAGCAAACTTGGTCCAGATGCATCTTTTTTTCCTTTCCATTGAGCAGATTAACTGCCTTTCTTGTCTCATTCTGAGAAATTTTCCGGTGTCACTCTCCAAATAATGGAAGACATTTCTCAAAGTTTTCCAGGTGCCTTTCTCTCCCTGTAGCTTTTTATACACTTGGTCTTTATAGTATTGCATGTTCAGAATGCAGCACTGCTTTGCAACCTTTCATTTACTCTGCAAGATGTGCTCTCATGAGGGGTTCTGTCAAATGTTGAACATGCTGAATGGCAGCAGGAAATTCAGGAATTTTAAAATGCAGATGCAGCATATTACACCTATTGCTGTTTTCCAGCCACCTGTATTTGTATCAACAAAGGCATTGCTATGGAAATCCATGACTTGACAAACTGAAAAATTTGGAAGTTAAGGAAGTTAAGGTATCTTATTTTTTTCATATTTCAGACAATCAGTTTCAAATGAAAGAAGAAAAGGGGACACCCACTTTCTGGGACAGTAGATGTTTATGAAAGGTTGTTACTGTAGTTTTAGTCTGAGCCTGTGGTATATTAGATATCATTTGATATCACGAATTCGACCATCCCAAGCCATTCCTCTCCACATGCTTGCAAGGCCCCCGGACAAGCATGCACATAGGCACGGCCGAAAATAGCTGAACAATACAAAACAAATCCAGGCAGGCTAGTAATTGCCAGACTGCAGCTTCAGGAGACCTCCAGGCAAGTACACTTTAAGATCACATTATGTATGCATGCAGTTTACAAAAGACCCCCTGCCCCAAGCAGGCACCTTGATGAGCCGAATATCCAACTGTCAAGCACTCCTCATTTGCATATTGTCTGCGCTATTGACAATGCTGTCATAATTCGATCATGCAAAATACTGACCTTTTGGAGGCTTTGTCTCCAGCTCGAAACCCATTGTTTTCCCCGGGAACAGACTAGCCTACAGGCACATTTTCCCCTATAAGACCCCCTGATTTTGAGTGTTTCTTCGGATCAGTCTGACTTCCATCCTGCCTTGCTGTCACTCCGTTCGACGAGCCTTCCCCTCAGCTCTACGTGCTGAGAATTTCCGCTTCAACTGTCTTTTCTTCTGACTACCCGGGCTTCAGGATCAGGTGCAGTATTTCCCCTGAAAAATTCCTCTTAAAATCCTCTATCAAACTCCTACCTTTCTTTCGCTAGGTCTGTGTGAGTGACTGCATACATACGTTGTGACTGTGTTTCAAAATAAAGAAAACAATTATTATTTACTTCTGCTTGATTATTGACTTGGCCTGGCCCTGTAAACATTGGGTCCAAGATCTCGCTAGGTTGCCCTGCCTCTTGCATTGCTTAGCCTGTGCTCTTTCTAATTCCCATTCCCCAATAATTGGAGCACATTGAGGTGTCCTTCACGGGACCCCAGAAATAAGGGTAACAAGGTACTGTAAAATGTGGTAAACTCCTGGTTCTCTATACAGATATTACAGACTACAACTCCCACATTTCTTTGTCACCAGCTATGCTAGATGGGGAGTGGGGTGAATTATAGGCAAAGACTTGTGAAGGGCCAAAAGTTACCCATCCCCAAGGTAATAGGGGTAATATTCTTTTGTCAGCACTTGGAAATAATGTGTCATGGATAAATAGTGTAATCTGTCACATATTACTGGAGGAGTGATAATGGGGACAATAATCTTAGTGACAACTAGTAGCATTATTACTTTTCAAATGTAATGAGTGGTGTTTATTCATCACTCCTGAAATGTTGCTGGGGGTCACTTGCAGATTTTTTTTCACCATTTTTAATTTTTAGGTATGATTTAAAAATAATAAGTAAGTAAAACGTAATGAGTCACTCTTTAAATAATGAGTAAAACAACAAGATTTTTTTTTACTAACAACAAGCCACTAGCAACAAATTACTTTTTAAAAATAAAATTCCTTTCTTCCAGCTGATCTTAGGAATCTAACCACAGAACAGTCTACCATAGAACTTTGTTTCTGGGTAATACCTGACAGCGGGTGAGTTAAAAGGGGAGGAGGAGGGGTGGGTCCAGGGATGAGCCATGTTGTTTTAAAGTCAAACCTCCTCCAGCCCATTGACAAAAACAGTGCCAGCATGAAATCAAGGCAAGGCAAGGACTAGATTGTTTCCACCTCCCTTGGTTGAGATGGGATGGATTCAGAACACTTTCAGACATTTTCTCCAGTTATGGTTGCAAGACTCCCAGAGGAAAATGTCTTGTACAAAGTCCCCCTGAAACAGGGCCCTAGCAATCCAGCTGTAGACTCTGAGCAGCCTTGATGACTGGCCAGAGGGCACCCCCCACACACACACACATCTTACTTTCAGGCCAGGAAAAGTCTCACAGCCTCTAGGAACACAGCTATGAGACTTCCGCAGCCCTATCTAAACTGTCTCAAAAGAGGGAGGGGCAGGGAAACAGAGACAAGCTTTGTATTATTGTATTTTTTGTATTTTATTAAAAAATATACATACAAAAAGAGGAAGAGAGAGTAAATACCATTGGAACTGAATTCCAAATACAAATGCATGGGATTGGGCTGTTTGTCAGACTTTATATTTCTCACACTGCAAATGAAATTTTCCAAGCTCTGCAAAGAACAGAGAAGAAAACTTGTCCTGCCTTGTTTCTACTACTACTTTAAAGAACAGGACAGGAATAGGGTGCTAGTTGTCCCTAAAATATCCCCCAACTCAAATAACCTGGATGGTCCTGACAGCATTACCCCTGGGTTGAAAATGTTACTGCTAAATGCCAGATCAGTTAATGGAAAGACAACTGCCATCCAGGACTTGATCCTGGATGAGCATGCAGACCTGGCATGCATTACAGAGACCTGGTTGGATGAGGCTGGAGGGTTTCATCTCTCTCAGCTTTGTCCACCAGGCTTCTCTGTTCAGCAGCAGGCAATACCCAGGGGCCAGGGAGGTGGAGTTGCAGTAGTCTATCAAAATTCTATCCTCCTGCACAGGTGCCCCATCCCACAGTTTTCTGGGTTTGAGTGTGTTTATCTGAAGCTGGAGGGCTGGGACAGATTAGGGATTCTGTCAGTGTACTGCCCACCCCACTGCACAACACTCTCCCTTCCTGAGCTAGCAAGTGTGGTTTCGAGGTTGATGTTGGAATCCTCCCAGCTTGTAGTACTGGGGATTTCAACATCCATGCTGAAGGATGTTGTCAGGAGCAGCTCAGGACTTCATGTCTGCCATGACAACCATGGGTCTGTCTCAAATGGTATCTGGCCCTAGCCATGCTGCTGGGCACACTCTAGAACTTGTTTTCTGTGGTGGGTGGGGCGAATGTGATCTGGGAGTAGAGGAACTATCCATAGTTCTGTTGTCATGTACAGATCACTACCTGGTGGGGTTTAGACTTACTGGGACTCAGAACCTCCTCAGAGGTGGGGGATCCATTAAGATGGTCTGCCCTAGGAGACTTATGGATCCAGATGGATTCCTGATGGCTCTTGGGGAATTTCCTGCTGCTTTGACAGGCAGTCCTGTTGAAGTCCTGGCTGATTTCTGGAATGCAGAAATGGCCAACGTGGTGGACACGATTGCCCCTCAGTGTCCCCTCTCACGTAGTGGAGCCAAACCATCCCCCTAGTTTTCCAGGAAGCTGGTGGTGATGAAATATGTGAAAAGGAGACTACAGCGATGTTGGCAGAAAACTCAGAACGCATCCAACAGAACACAGGCTAGAGTTTATCTGAAAGCCTACTCTGTGGCAATAGAGGCAGCAAAGGCAAAATTCTTTTCTGTCTCTATTGTGTCTGCAGAGAGCCGGCTAACAGAGCTGTTTCGAATGGTTAGGGGTCTTTTATACTCAGACCCAAGAGAGGAAAATTGAGACCATTCAATGGCCCTCTGTGAACAATTTGCCTGGCACTTTACAGATAAAATCACTCGAATCTTCTCCGACTTGGATGCCATGATGGATACAGATCCTGTGGATGTTACTCTGGCCTCTGCTTGTCCATTGATAATGGATACTTTTCCATTTGTACAGCCCAATGATGTGGACAAGATCCTTGGAGATATGAGAGCCCCCACATGTGTGCTAGATCCTTGCCCTTCCTGGCTTGTTAAAAAAGCCAGAGGGGACAGGCTAAGTGGATAGAGGGTGTGGTTAATGCCTCCTTGAGACAAAGTAAAGTTGTCTCAAAGAGGCCATTATAAAACCACTACTAAAAAAGTCATCCCTTGATCCCACCATTTTGAATAATTACCAGCCTGTCTCTAATATTCCATTTGTGGGCAAGGTTCTGGAGCTTGTGGTGGCCTCTCAGTTCCAGGGGTTTCTAGATGAAACAGATTATCTAGATACATGTCAATCTGGTTTCAGGCCTGGCTATGGGACTGAGACGGCTTTGGTCGCCTTGGTGGATGATCTTCACTGGGAACTAGACAGGGGGAGTATGTCCCTGTTGGTTCTGCTGGACCTCTCAGCAGCTTTTGATACGATCGACCATAGTATCCTTCTGGGTCGCCTTGTGGGGATGGGACTTGAGGGCACTGTTTTATAGTGGCTCCGTTCTTTCCTTGAGGGCCAAATCCAGAAGGTGGTGCTGGGGACTCCTGTTCGACCTCCTACCCTTTGGAGTCCCTCAGGGTTTGGTCCTGTCCCCCATGCTATTTAACATCTACATGAAACATCTGGGAGAGGTTGTCTGGAGTTTTGGGTTTCAGTGTTATCAGTAGACGGGTGACATCCAATTTTATTACTCCTTTCCGCCACAAGCCAAGGAAGCTGTCTTGGTCCTAAACCAGTCTTGACATCAGCAATAGACTGGATGAGGACAAACAAACTGAAACTTAATCCAGACAAGACAGAGGTGCTCCTGGTCAGTAGAAAGGCAGATCAAGGAGTAGGAATTCAGCCTGTGTTAGATGCGGTCACACTCCTTCTGAAGACACAGGTTCACAGCTTGGGAGTGCTCCTGGAGTCAACTCTGAGCCTGGAAACCCAGATCTCAGCAGTAGCCAGGAGTGCATTTGCACAATTAAGTCTTGTGCACCAGCTGCGCCCATTCCTTGAGATGTCAGACCTGGCCATGGTAACACATGCCTTGGTTACATCCCAGTTGGATTATTGTAATGCACTCTATGTGGGGCTGCCTTTGAAGAATGCTTGGAAACTTCAGCTGGTCCAAAGAGCTGCAGCCAGGCTGTTAACTGGAGCTGATTACAGGGAGCATACAACACCCCTGCTGCAACAGCTCCTCTGACTGCCAATCTGTTTCCAGTCACACTTCAAAGTGCTGGTGATGTCCTTTAAAGCCCTACACAACTCAGGTCCAGGTTATTTGAAGGATCGTATTCTCCCCTACTAACTGGTCCAGCCATTGAGATCTGCAGAAGAGGCCTTTCTCTTGGTCCCACTACCTTCACAGGTGCATTTGGTGGGAACACGGGAGAGGGCCTTCTCAGTGGCTGCTCCCAGGCTCTGGAACTCCCTGCCCAAAGAGGTTAGATTGGTACCCTTCCTCCCTACCTTCAGGAAACAGCTAAAATAAAATGGCTAGATAGCAGTACGTGTGAAAGGGATCTAGGAGTCTTCATAGACCACAAGCTGAACATGAGTCAGCAGTGTGATGCGGCAGCCAAGAAAGCCAATGCAATTCTCGGCTGCATCAATAGGAGTATGATGTCTAGATCGAGGGAGGTACTGGTACCACTCTACTCTGCTTTGGTTAGACCTCATCTTGAATACTGTGTCCAGTTCTGGGCACCCCAATTCAAGAAGGATATTGACAAGCTGGAGCAAGTCCAAAGGAGGGTGACCAAAATGGTGAGAGGCCTGGAAGCCATGCCCTATGAGGATAGACTTAGAGAGCTGGGTATATGTAGTCTGCAGAAGAGAAGGTTAAGAGGGGACATGATAGCCATGTTTAAATATTTGAAGGGATGCCATGTAGAGGAAGGAGAGGGCTTGTTTTCTGCTGTTCCAGAGAACAGGACAAGGAGCAATGGATTCAAGCTGCAGGAAAGGAGATTCCACCTGAACCTCAGGAAGAACTTCCTGACAGTCAGGGCTGTCCGGCAGTGGAATGTGCTGCCTCAGAGTGTAGTGGAGTCTCCTTCCTTGGAGGTTTTTAAGCAGAGGCTTGATGGCCATCTGTCGGGAGTGTTTTGAGGGTGTTCCTGCATGGCAGGGGGTTGGACTGGACGGCCTGTGTGGTCTCTTCCAACTCTACATTTCTATGATTCTATGATTCTGTGAAAAACATTCCTCTTCCAGCAGGCATTATATATGTAATTTCTATTGGTGCTGGCCATTTTAATTGTTATTTAATTGATGTTTTAATGCTGTTTATATGTATTTTAACATGTTTTAATTATTATTGTAGTTTAATGTTTGTTTTAAGTTTTGTATATGACACTTTTTAAGTATGTTTCTTTTAAGCTTGTAAGCTGTTTTGAGTCCCCTCGGGGAGAAAAGCAGGATAAAAATAAAGATGATGAAAAATAATAATAATAATAATAATAATAATAATAATAATAATAATAATAATAATAATGACAATAATAATAATAATATATTTGTAAACATTGGAACAAATGGGATTTGTAGTCCAATAAAAGAAATAGTTGGAACAAAAAACCTCAATTTTTTCCCCAGATCTGTTTTAACAATCTCTTCAGACACTGACTTTATCATGTGGAAGCTGCAGCCCTACCAAAGAAACATCCTACAAACAGAAACCACAGAAGGAGGTATTCTGGAGTGAAAGAAGAGGCGAGATTGTACTTTTGGATTCAAGACTGATTATTTGTGGCTGAGTTACTTGGAGGCTTGCTTGTGTGTTTTGGCCCTTATGCTCTCTCTGAACATGGTAGGTCCTGTATGGACTATAGAGGTGGGGCTGCCACTGAGAAAAAGTGAATCATGACTTCACTGGGGACAGAAGTAGCAGAAGAGGAAAGCATGTGTTTCACAGAAGCATTTCACAGGGAAGACTTGGAAGTGCTGTGCCACAACCTATGTAGAAAGACAACTGTGGATGGTAAGGCAGCTGTTTCAGAGACCTACAACATTTATAGTATGTTTGTTTTTCTACCAGAGACTATTTGGGGTATACCAGCAGCAAGTGCAAGCTAGGTGTCCTGCTGGAAGAGAGTTTTGGCAGCTTGAGGATCATGTATCTACTTTGAAGGAGGAATTAAGCTGCTGCTGCTGAAAGAGGAGGGCAGACTCTCATGGAAGGGCAAGATGTGGGAAATGTCTCTAGGGAGAGGCATAATTCTGAAACACAATACACAGAGATTAGGAAGAATTTAACACAGAGAAGCAGAACTATGAGGAGCCATACTTCAACTTTGGTGCTGCACAATCAGTTCCAAGCTCTCTCCTTCTAAAGCAAGGGAGCTACAGCAAGGAGGCTACAGAGAAGAAGATGAAGGACCTAGAAGCACAGGTTGTTATTTCATCACTCCATCCTTTTCCTTACTGGTCTCTGAGAAACAGAACAGCAGCCAAGCACAGCATCATTGCACGTTGGTCCCAGTGGCCGATGAAAGGCCCTTGTTACTGTGGTTTATAGTCCGAACCCAGGGCTTACTAAAAATAATTTGATATCAAAATATTGGCCATTCCAAACTGCTCCCCTCCACGTGCCTGCGAGGTCCCCGGATAAGCACGCACACGGACATGGCCGAACAGGCTGAAAAATATCAGACAAATCCAGGCAGGCCAGTACTTTTCCAGCACGCAGCTTTAGGAGACCTCCATTTAAGTACACTTTGAAACTATATTAAGTATGCACCAAGCATACAAAAGATTCTTTGTCCCGAACCTCCAGCTTGATGAGAGTAGCGCTTCCGAATAGCCAACTGTCAAGCACTCCCCATTTGCATACTGTCTGCACTTTTGATGACTCCATCAAAATCCAATCATTCTAAGTACTCAACTTTCAGAGGCTTTCTCTCTGATCCAAAACCCAATGTTTTCCCTGGGAACTGACTACCCTACAGGTACATTTTCCCCTATAAGAACCCCTGGGTTTGAGTGCTTCCTCAGATCGCTCTTGGCTTCCATCCCACCTTGTTGCCGCTCCGTTTGGTGAGCCTTCCCCTCAGTGTCCACGTGCTGAGAATCTCCACTCCAACTGACTTTCTTCTGACTACCCGGACTACAGGATCAGGTGTAGTATTTCCCCTGAAAAATCCCTCTCAAAATCCTCTATTAAATTGCCTCCCTTTATCTTCTTAGGTCTGTGTGAGTGAGTGTGTATGTGCACAGTGACTGTCTTTTAAATAAAGAAATCAATTATAATTTACTTCTGCTTGCTTTTTGACTTGGTCTAACCCTGTAAACATTGGGTTTAAGATCTCGCCAAGTTGCCCTGCCTCTTGCATTGCTACAGCTTGTGCTCTGGCTAATTCCCATTCCCCATTATTTGGAGCACATTGAGGTGTCCCCCATGGGACCCCAGAAATCAGGGTAACACCCTCCCTCTAAACCCATTGCTATTGCATATAAAGAAGAGAACAGCAGACAATTGTAACCCACACAGTTATTTAAGTCATTATTAAGAGTTAGGTATAACTGAGATGCACTATAAAGTTATTACCTAATGTCAGAAGGTTTGGATCCCCTCATGTTAGTATTAGAAAACTCTGCTTAGCTTGTAAAATGATTGAATAGAGCTTGCTATTGCTACTGCAACACTATAACCATTGCCAATTATGCTTAACAGCAATGTATTGAGTATCAATTGCTATGTCCAGACATAGGCTTGAAGGCTTCAAGGTGTCAGGAGACACCATCTGGCAAAGAAGGGGGAAGATCAGAGGGATGAAGTGTGATATCTCAGGAAGACAGTGTGAGAACAACAAGAGGGTAGAGTGTTACTGTAGTTTCTAGCCTGGACTTGTGGGATATTAGATATCACTTTGATATCAATAATTTCGCCTTCTTTACCTATTCCTCTTCACGTGCTGCGAAGTCCCCCGGACAAGCTCGCAGACAGGCACGGCCACTAATCACTGAAATATTCCACACAAATACAGGCAGGCCAGAAATAGCTGTTCCGCTGCTTCAGGAGACCTCAAAGGCAAGTCTCTATTATGTATGCACGCTACTTACAAAGAACTCCCTGTCCCGAGCAGGCCGCTTGATTAGAAGAATCCTCATCCATCAAGCACTCTGCGTTTGCATACTGTCTACTCTATTGACAATTTGGACTTTATCATGCTGAATTCTGACCTTTCGGAGGCTTTGTCTCCAGCCCGAAACCCATTGTTTTCCCCAAGTATGTACTAGCCTACAGCCACATTTTCCCCTATAAGAACCCCTGACTTTGAGAGCTTCTTCGGATCGCTCCTGACTTCTATCCTGCCTTGCTGCCGCTTTGCTTGGCGAGCCTTCTCCTCAGTCTCATATACTGAGAACTTCATACCTACGAACTCTATCTTCAGACCACCTGGGCTTCAGAACAGGTTACAGGTATTACCCAAACCAACAATCTCCTCTAAAAATCCCTTTATCCCACTCCAACCTTTATTTCTATAGTTATCTGCGTGAGTGTGCTGCATACACTGTTTGATTGAATTTTAATTATTATTTCACTTCTGTTTGCTCCTTGATTCGACCTGACCGCTTAGACATTGGGTAAAAGATCTCACTCTCATATTGCTGGCTTGTGCTCTTTGCTAATTTCCCCAACATATATAATTTGGAGCGCACTTAGGTGTCCCTCATGGGACCCCCAGAAATCAGGGTAACAAGAGATAAGAACATGGAAAGAATTTAGGTTTTCAGGATGGAAGTATGTAAACATTTGAGAAACCTGGGAACTGTTAGGGTCTGGTGGAGTGATGTGACCTTTATGGCCCTCACCATTCAGTGCAGTTTGTGCTTAAATTTCTGTGTTCTAGTATAAAAACTTGCTACTAAACAATGTACCTCAGTCTTAGCAACTTTTATCAACCTACTAAGTTGCTTGCTTTACCTCCATAAAACACTGCTGCTGCATTCTTGAGATGCTAGTTAACCAGCACATGACACCTGTGTGCTTTCAAGAGAGTGCATATGAATTGCCTTTCTCTCCTTAGTAACAGCAAACTCAGTTGACTGTTTTACCTCAGAAGGCAGTTGTCACAACTTAAGGACTACTCCTGAGGGGAACAGGACTGATCTATTTTTAAATGTTACAGTCATTCAAAAGGAACATAGAAGATATCAACAATGGGGTTGCAAACTGTGAGATTCATCTGGGGGACTTGTTCTTCGAATGCCATGCATATATTAACGCATAGGTTGCATTACTAAATGTATTTTATAAATATTAATTGAAACACACAAAGAAAACAACAAATTATTTGTTGTTGTTTGTGTTGGTAATGCAGCCATGAATGGGATGTCCACTGTATCATTTGAATGAACCCTGACTAACTAATTTTGAATAGTGAGGTACAAGAGAAAAAAAAGCTCCTGAACAGTGCCATTATACAGCTGCAAGCCAATAATGTTAAATAATAACATTGTATAAGTTATGTATAATATTATTATACACATCCTCAGGAAACTCTCAAGTCAATTAGATGGAAATCTTTATCACACTATACTATTATAGAGACATACTCCACTTTAACTGCCATAGCAAAACCTGTTGAATTTTGGGGTTTGTTATTTAGTGAGAATCAAGAGCTCTCTTCTAAATGTCCCTCCCTAAACTGAAAATCCCAGATTCCACAGGCTGTTACTATGGCAGTTGAAGTGGAATATAGTGCTATAACTATGTAGTGTGATAAGGATCTCAGTGGAATTCATCCTGCAGTTACTGAGGAGGAATTGAGGCATGCTCTGGGGGAGTATGGTTCTCTCACTGGATTTGAGAGGATACAAGGCAGTCATCAAGGTGTTGCAGTCTTTGAATATAGTAAAGCTTTTTCAGAAAAAAAAAATAACAGAATGTAATTGGGGTAAAATAAAAGGTAACTAGCATGGCCCCCAGAACCATCTTGGCTTGGGAGTTCAAGCTTCCATAAAGAAATGCTTTAAAGTCATCAGTGTCATCATCATTGCTGCCTCAGCCCAAGGAGAACTGCACCTTCCAAGCTAGGATAGCAAGTAGCTTCTTCCTAGATATTTAAGCCTCCAGATTCTCACTTGGAGCCTGATGATCCATGACAAACAGGGCATAAGCAATCTCCTTCATCCAAGGGGTAAGGATGTATGTCCAGTTTGACCAGATCGTGGGCAGTGACTGCCGATTCAAGGGCTGGCAGATCCAGAGTCTAGTTAGCTGTGTTGAGGTATGTCCGTTTGCACTGGGATATATACGGGCAATGGCATTAAGCCACATGATGCCCATGTCCTTGTTGAGGGGTCCTAACAGTTCTGAAATGGCCTTTGTCTCTGTGGCTTTCCAAGGGACCTGTGTTTCTCCTTCTAACTTTCCACCCTGAATTCTTGCTTGATGTTGAGAACAGGACAGTTATCTGGAGCACCATCAAATTTTTCAGGTGGAGCCGTTGGGCACTTATATTTACTGGAGATGGAGTTAGTGGCTGTTGGACTCCTAACTGTTGTGTTCAAACCTGAAGAGCTGCTGCTGCAGCTTTGAGTTGAGTCACCTGTTCCCTGAGAGCATGGTTCTCCAACAGCATGGCCTCCATAGCTGGAGGGAATTGTTGGATTGAATACAAACTATCCTGCTCTCAATGTTGAACAGGAATTCAGGGTTCCAAAGTCAAAAGTCGTGGAATCGGCCAGTATCTAGCTTCAAAACTGTCTAGGATTGAGAAAGCTGCAAATCAGAGACTGAGTTCTAGGGAGTCTGGTAGATGAGTCAAGAAATAATCCAAGAGTCATAAATCCATTATCTCACTTGAAAGAGCTGAGTGGTCAAGAGAAAAACTGAAAATGTATTCAGCAACTTGACTGGGGAAAGTAATCTCATTATATAATCTGTTCAGCCAGTTCCCTGATTCCAGGCAGTATTTCAGGAGAGTATTCTCCTTGTCACCTTGACAATAACTGTTTGCTCCATCTGCGGAGGATGGTCTGAGCAAGACACTTTAGGTTCCACCTTTCTCAGGGACTGGGTGCCTCTCCTCCAATCCTTGTTCCTGCTCTAAAGCTGACCTGAACTGCTGAACCAAAGAACTTGGCTGCTATCAGGAATCTGGTTAGTCTTCTGAGAAAGACCAATTTTCAAGGGCATGGGACATGACACCTTGCATTCCCAGATGCTTATAGAAAGAATGTCATGTAACTGCTTGATATATAGAGGCTCCCAAGTAAACTGCATAACTTTAAATTTTATAAAGACTACTTATCTCACATTGAACTATATCCACTAGAAGAGGTGCTTGAGGTTACAGACAGAGGTAGACAAGAAGCCCCTTTATTAGGATATGTAATTGTTTCTGTTTGTTTCCCCAAAGAAAACTTTGGTATCAAAAAGGAGAAATTGGTTTTCGACCCAATATATTTATCAGAATCCTCTACCTGCAGTTCCTGTTATTTTTGGCACTAATGTTCTATGAAAGTAAACAAACGGTTGGTTGCCACTTCCTGCAGAAACTGAAAATAGATGCTATATAGGCTAATGCATATTAAGCATGCAGAGCACAAGAAAGAATACAAAAGAGAATTATAATGGGAATAAGATTGGCAAAAGTTGTTAGCTTCCCCAATGCCTTGTCTTTCGTTATCACTTTCTTGGTTTTCTCTGGTTGGTTCCAGGTGCCTGCCTAGGCAATTGGCCATGCAATGTTTTTCCAGGCCACATCACAAGCGCAGCCCTAGGCACTTCTGCCAGTTGGCTGAATGGGGGACAGGGGCCCAGGCTCCCAACCAGCCCCTTGGTTGATGGTTTTGTGACTCTACTGTATTGTTGCCTGATGATCTTCAGAGTCTGTGAGGCTTTTTGCACGTTACCCATTTGCGCAACTGGGGAGGGCATCTCGCGGGAAAAGCCTCATCTGAAATGCTGCTGCTTCCCCGCTCCTTTGTCCCGCAGGTCACTTCCTGGTAGGGTGACCATTGCGCTAGCGCCCCGCCCCTTCCTTCTGCAGTGCAGTCTGGGCCTGGCTCGTTCGACACACCGCACACAGGTAAGTACGCGAGGGCCCCGGGAGCATTGTGCGACCGCGCAGTATTTTCGGCTTAGAGCTGAAAATAAGAAAATGTGTGCGCGTCCCGCTTTAGGCTCGTGAGTGTCACATGAATGGGAATGCGTTGTACAGTCCGATGCTCCCATTTACACGACGCTCAAGGGGCCCTCGCACTACAGAAACTGCGTGCGAAAAGGGCCAGCCTCAATGTCACCATTTCTCCCTCTAGCCACATCCCTCCCAATACAGTATTGGGATTGCCTCTCATAAGATCTTCAGATTCAGGCCATCTCAAAAATACTGTATTAACAGTTCTGGCAGCTGGCCACATTAATGGCCAGCACAATCTAGTGAGCTCTGCTGGATTCAGGCATCAGAAGTGTCATACTTGACAGGGAGAGCTCTTCTTGTCAGTCTAGTGGGCCCGCTGATTTATAGGGGGTCTGAAAACTCTGTAGAGCTAAGATAAGGACTTGTGAAATGCCCACTCAGGAACTGAGAGGCCACAGCAGGTCCAGAGACTCCAGAGAATCATGCACTTTGGTGGACCTGGGGGTTGAAGAATTCACTCACTATATGGACATTACATTTCCTGCAACCAGAACTCTTGGTAAGTAAGAAAGTTGGATTTTATTGCTTTATACCTACAATAAAGAAGTAACTTTTTGCTTGCAGCAACATTAACTTTTCCTGTAAACTCAGAAAACTTCTTGCTAAGTTTTAAAGGGACAGTACTCTTTCTGTTACTTGGAATACTTTTGATTTCTGAATACAAGTTTTAAATATAACTCTCTTTCTGTTTTCTTCTAATTATTGTTTGCTTTTTAGGACTTTTTTAAAGCATTTAGACTCTGTTAATGACTTTGAATTTCCTTTCACATTGAATTTTTAAATGATTAAGTGCCAGTCTTGGATATTTAACCGTTGGGTATGTTTAGATGCTTAATAATTTTCTTTTAGATACTTTTGATGAATTGAATTTTTATCTGAATGATTTGAACAATGGAATAAGACTTAAAGAGATCAATGAACTCACTACCTATTTTCCCCCCTCTATTAGATTGTCTTTTGTTGATCTTCATATCTTTAGGAAACTCTCAGTGGAACTTCTTGCTAACAGTTGTTTTTGGAACATAGCATTTGTTGTTCTGGAAACTGAACAGGAATTATGGCTTTGCTTTTGAATGATTTAGAAGCTATTGAGGACATAACTACATTTTTTTTTTTTTTTTACTTTTTCTGACTGAATTTAGACAAGTCACAGCATCTATTGAATAAAAATATGATAGGCTTACAGGGCAACTGTCTTCATTGTCACAAAACCCCAATCTGAAATTCAAGGAAATTGATTATGAGAATCTCAAAAAACAGCAACAGGATGAAATGACAGATTGTCAGCAAAAAAGAAAGGATGGAGCAATACGATTTCTGCAAGAGATATACTGTGACTTAGAATTCAAACCTGGGATAAGCCTTCAACAAAAGATGGAACATGTTAATATTTCTAATTCGGGAAACCTGAAGAATGCAAGAGATGTTACAATGCAAGCTACATCTTTGAAGTTAGGAGAGCAAAATATGAAGTGGGAATTCTTATTACTCAAAGAAATCCCTGATAATTGGCTTCTGAATCTACAGGAAGTCTTTTTTGGAAAGAAAGAGAATTGCAATTTAATGATGAACTTCTTCATGGCCAGACTCCTTAATAAAAATGTTCTTTTCCACTGGAGCATCCTTGAAGTCTAGATTGTTATCTATAAAGATGAGAAACACTGTTGTTTAGTTGTTATGATAGGAGGTTTGCTAGGAATATTTGAAAATCATCTAATTCTGGGGAAAAGAAAGCTGAAAGACTAATAAGGGGGAATATAATGTTTGCTAAATAAAATGGTTTGTGATAGATGGTTTAAGAAAATGGTTTATGATTAAGATGGAAATTATTTTTGACTATAATGGAATTATAGTTACAATGAAGTATGAATGGAAATATGTTTATAATGGAAAAAATGTTCTAGGGTCCATGGTCTATGAAACAATTTTATGAATATGAATTTTTAGAAGAAAGAGCTACAACTGATTAGTAGATTTTGGAGGTAATTTCTTTTTTTTTTCTTTTCCCCCCTTTTTCTGATACTTTATAAAGTGTGTTCTGAATTTAAGCAGCTTTATTATTGCAAGAAGAGTACTCAGATATTAATTTATGCTTTAGTTTTTGCCTATAAAAGTTATTTGAAATGGAATAAGAATGGTTCATTAATGACTTAAAATTATTATTACTTACTTGGAATTATTAATTACTAACTACTTTTGTAGATTTAGATGTATGAAGAAAACAATTAATAAGCAGCAGTTTTAATCTTGTAATCTTATTATTACTTTATGGTTTAATAGTTAATAGTTACTGTTAGATTATTATTCACTACTAGCAGCAGGAGCAGGAACCACTTTTAGTTATGCATAGTTAGTTTAGTAGTTTGCGTGTCGTTTATAGTAGTTTATTGTAATTGTTTTTTATTAGTTTCTGATTTGTCTAACTGATCTGTTTGTACATGTTCCTTTATATTTTTGTTTCCTTTTTATTACTCAATAAAAATTATTATTAAAAAAAAGAAAATACTGTATTTATATGCTTTCTGGACAGTTTGGTAATACTTTGTAGCAATACCCAATACGCTCAGTTTTGCCTGTGAAAGTATTCCATTTGCCGTAAGGAATGTTACCTCACCACAATACCTCCCTTCTTGCTACCTGTTACTATGGCAACCCCCGGCCTTGATTCCATGCCTAGACACCAACCACCTCCTTGTCTCTCAGAGACGTAGGTGCATCCCACAACTGTTCCCAGAGTTTGCAGCTCTGCATGCTAAATAGAAGCTATATTAATAGCATGCCTTTTACCTGTATGAATTTAAGTCTTTTAAACTTAGGCTATAATCCTTTGTGCCAATCCCTGTGAAGACAGAGGCCCTTTTCGCATGGCAGTTTACAAGCGAAAGGGCCCCTTGAGCACCGCGTAAATGTCAGGAGTGGTCTGCATGATGCACACCCATTTCCGCCATGCCCAAGGCCCGCAAGCGCAGCAAATACACATTTTCCTATTTTCGGCTTTCAGCTGAAAATAAGCCACGCTTGCACAAGACTCACAGGCCTGGGCCACACCCACCTGCAGTGCGGAGCCTCTGGAGCCAGGCCTGTTGCGTGTCCTCTCCTCAGTGCAGCCTACAACTCCCAGGCTGCAATGCAGAAGGAAGAGGCGGGGCGCGGGTGGGGCTCTCGTGCAAGCAGGAAGGAGTTGCAGAGCCCGAGCAGAGAGAAGAAGGAAGCTTACGAGAGCCTGCCTGCCCAGGCGTTTCACGCAAGGCCCACACTCCAGCAGCATTAGAAGGTAAGCTGCAGAAAGGGCCAGAGTTTAATATGTTGGAACATGCTATTATTTGGGATACACAGCAATTGTATAGTGGTACAAAGGTTAGCACTACCCATGGCACTCCAGGCTTTGCAGTACATCTATCTACCTGGCTTTTTATGGCAGGGTAGCTGTGATGTCCCGACATCTACATTGGACAAACAGGACAGTATCTACACAAGGCGATAAATGTACACAAATATTACGTTAGAAATGGCAGTACCCAAAAAACAGGTGCAGAATATTTCAACCTCCCTGAACATACAGTACAGGATTTAATGTTTGCAGTCCTTGAACAAAAAATTACAAAAGACTAGAATGAGAAACAGCTGAATTGAATTATATTCACAAATTCCAACAAAGATAATGGTTTCATGGTGTGTTCGTTCTCTCTCTCTTTCTCTTAAAACACAAGTGTCCTCACTACTGCACATGTAACAAAAGGAATCGTAGAGCAGATTTTGAACCCAAGCAAACCGAGTTTTGGTAAGCAGGTTTATTGCTTTCACACATCAACACTAACTGACTACTGTAAAAATCTGAAAGACCCTCATGCAGCTATTTGAAAATTTATGGTGAGGGTCATGATTTCCATCTTTCTGGATCCTATTGCATTCCATCTCACTCCCACATCTGGGTAAATATGCTTTATAACTTGAAGCTTGAATATCACTCTGTACTGTATCTGAAGAAGTATGTTTGAATCCATGAAAGCTTGTGCTAAGTTGGTCTTAAAAGTACTGCCACATTCCATTTTTCTCCCCCTCCTTTCATCTTTTTCATACTTTCTAAAGATATGGAACCTGTCTCTGCATATTGTACTGTATTACTTACTCCAAAATTTTTTTGAAGCAGAGGTGGAATGGATTCTTGTCCCATTACCATTAATTACACTGGTGTGCAACATAAGAGAAAGGATATTCAGAGCACACTGTTATGCTTTTTAGTCATTCTTGTCTGTTGTAATGACTAGTCCAAGCTCAATTCCAATACAGAGATGACTATGACCGCTTCCATTGACTGTCATCAACACTGCATTTAGCTGACATAATTACTTATTGTTACAATCAGTGGCCATTAGGTTGTAGTTAAATTACGGTCTCAGTTCTAGAAAAGTGCTTATTACAATCTGTTGAACACACAAAGTTCATTGCCCATGATTAACACTGCTACTGCTGCCTACCGCAGAAGCAAAGCCAAAGAGAATTAGTGAAGACCTGTCACTCCTCGTAAAGTGCTGCCAGATTATAATAATAGGGTTGATATGTCAACTGCTAAAAAATTAATAATTCATGCTGTATCTCTGTTTGTCATACTGACTGAGGGGGAAACCTGATTGGCTGCCAAAGATTCCAATGAGGAGGCCAGTAAACTCTATAGGTCAGGAATCAATGACCAAAGCATTAAAAAGGAAGTGTGAATGATGGAAGCTTGAGCATGTAGAAATGGCAAAGATAGTGGCAATACCTCACATACATATATTTTGTATTATACATACAAACATACATACATACATACATTAAAAAGGACTACTTCCTTTTTTAAAAAGAAAAGAAAACAAAAACAGTACAGAATTGTGTGAGACAAAAGCATAGCACCACATCAACATTTTATGCAAAGAAAATGTATACAATCCAAGCAAATATTACATTGATATTGTTATTATTCCTGAATGTAGGACCCCTTGGATTCTTCACTGAAAATAATGTTTTTAAAAGTTTTCAGTCTTCACAACTTCTGTTGGACATCCACTAATTTTACCTTCCTGAGATCAACAGAGTAGCATTGGTACCTTGCATCCAATAGCTTTTATGCTGTACCACATATAGTTCTAAAAGCTGCTACTTTAGGACCAATATATATCTATAGGAAGTTGTTTTCCTTGCTGTAATTGCATTTCTAGAAATATCTTTGTGAATGTCATTTTGTCACTTCACACAGATTTATATAATTTAATTATCCACTCCATCCAATATTTAAGAACACTCAGAATTAATATAAAAGCTACATTTTAGTTCCCTTTCAAAACAGTAAGGTTCCAGCTGTTACACTGATCATACTCCCGAACAATAAATTAACAATATCCAGAATACACCTGTGCTCCCAAAAGTGGGAGAATACCCTAGTGGTCACCTACAATTCCCAGCTGTCAGGTTGGCTTTGCTCTCCCTGTCATGTAAGGTGTTGTGATACCATGTAATGCTTTGCTGCCTGAAAATGGGCTTGATTGTGTTCTAAAAGGGATGATGGGATCAAGGGAGATGTGCTATGAGTGAGAGAATGCTATAAGGTACTGCAAATCCAGTAATTCTTTAGTGTTGACTTTTGCCAAAGCGTGCAGCTTTTTCTTTTATGTTTCTGAATGAAGCTTTTGCAACTTGCAACATGAAGCTACCCTGTAAGTCACACCAGCTGAGACCACTCAAACAAATCATCAATGGGCTACAGTCAATTCTGGAGAATAATACAGCCCTCTCACAAACTCTGGGAGTCAGGCCCTTCTTGGCATACAGACAGCCTCCAAATCTCAAAGAACTACTCATTTTCAACAGGATTCAAAGAATAGATAGTAGTACAGGAACAAGACCTTGCCACAACTCAGATGTGAACTATGTCCCCTTATCTACTCTGGGAGCAATATTGGCCTTTAGGGGCCAATTACATTACCCACAATATGAGAGGGACATTCACTTGTTCTTCCTCCAGCAGGATATATGCCATACTATACCAGTAATGCATCTCTATACTGGACAAACAGGATAGTTTCTACACAAGGAGATAAATGGACACAAATTGACAATTAGAAGTGGTAATATCCAAAAACCAATTGTGGAGCATTTCAACCTCCCTGGATGTACAGCTTGAAATGTGAAGGTAACAGTCCTTGAACAAGAAATTACAAAATAAAACTAGAAAGAGAAATAGCTGAATTGAATTAAATTCACAAATTTCAGTCTGTTAGCAGTGGCATGAACAAAGACATTGGCTTTATGACACACTATATTTATTAATACAAGAGTAATCTCTACTGCAATATAACAAAAAGGATCTTCTCAAAGCAGGTTTTGAACCCAAGGACTCATTTAGGTTAGCTAGGTGATTTCTGCCTAACTGTTCCTGAATGTGCTTTCAGTAACTCTATCTTCATGAAATCTCATCTATGCTTAGCATCTCTAGCTATGGGATTTTACTTAGTATTTCCCTGAGCTTGATATAATTAGCTTTCCTGAAATCCAAGGTTTATTTATATTCTTCTTTGACATGTCCCACAATCACAAATCTTAAAATTACATGATCACTTCCTCTAAAGTACCAACTGCTTTGATTCCAGTGACCAACTCCTCCCTGTTGGTTAGAATTAAGTCTAGGTTTCCTGTCCCCTTATTCTTTCCTCTATCCTTTCAAAGAGAAAAATATCTGCACACCAGGACCCAATGGCTTATCGGCTGGTTATTTTAAGTGTTACTGCCATGGCTGGGCCGCACTTAAAGTGACATAGATATCATTTTGATATCAACAATTTGGCTTTCTTCCACCACCTCTCTCCACGTGTTTGGGAGGCCCCCGGACAAGCACAGAATTAGGCTCAGCCACTAAACGTTGCAATATCCCAAAACAATACAGGCAGGCCAGAAATAGCCAGATCGCCGCTTTAGGAGACCTCTCTGCAAACACCCTCATTATGTATGCACGCTGCTTACAACGAACTCCCTGCCCCAAGCAGGCAACTTGGCAAGCTGAATACTCAAACATCAAGCACTGAGCATTTGCATACTGTCTACCCCTTTGTCAATTCGGACCTAACTCAATCATGTTAAATTTTGACCTTTCCAAAGCTTTGTCTCACACTCGAAACTCATTGTTTTGCTTAAGTATGGAATAGCCTGTAGCCACATTCCTCCCTATAAAAACCTCTGATTCCGAGACCATCCTCGGATTGCTCCTGAGTTCCATTCCATCTTGCCTCCACTCTGCTTGGCAAGCCCTCCCCTCAGTCATATTGACTGAGACTGCGCAACTTTGGACCTTTGCAGTGACCTGTCCAGGCTTCAGGACAGGTGTCGTATCACCCAATTGAACAATCCCTCTCAAAAATCCCTCTATACCACTCCAACCTTTATTTTCTTTAGTTATCTGAGTGTGTGTGTTGCATACACTGTTTGTCTGTATTTAATAAAAATATCAATTATCCTTATAACTTGGTATGCTCCTTTGCTTGGCCTGACCCATAGACATTGGGTAAAAGATTCTGCTGCGTTGCCCTGCCTCTCACATTGCTAACTTGTGCTTTAGCTAATTTCCCCAAACTTAGTTGATTGAGAGCGCATATAGGTGTCCCTCCCAGGATCCCCAGTAAACAGGGCAACATAAGACTTTAATAGATTAATTATGCTTGCCCATGCAGTTTTTAATGGACTCTGTTCTAACTCTGTTTTAATAAACTCTGTCTGGTAAGAGAGCTAGACTGGCACAAATATAATATTGATTCCTAAAGTGGTTAGAGATGTGACTAATCCTAGAAGTTACAGGCCAATATTTCTCTAGAACAATAATTATAAAACCTTTATCTGGATTTTTGCTGAGAGCTTTAAAAAAACCTAAATACTTTCATACATGAAGACCAATGTGGTTTTTTGCCTAAAAGACAGCTGACAGATAATACAAGATGCCTAAACAGAGATTTTGTAGAAATTGGAGTTTCCGAATGAAAAATAACCAGCTGCAATTTTTTAGATGCAGAAAAGACCTTTAATAACGTTTCTTGAACTTTTATGAAATAAAAAACAACATGAGAATAGTATTCTATGTAACTGAGTACTTTGAAAGTCATAATGAAAAGCAAGAAGCTCTAAATTTTTTGGACATGAAAAAGTGTTTGATAATCTGAATTGGCACTTTCTTTTTAAAATTATTGACAAACTTTGCGTTCTAATATATCAATGTGGATCAAATCTATACATTCAAATCCGCTACCAAGAATAACATTTAATGCAGATAAGACCAAGTCTTTTGCAATTCAGAAAGGGCCAAGACAAGGTTACTCTGTGTCCCCACTTTTGTTTATCTTGGCAATGGAAGTTTTGAACATTGCAATTAGACAAGATTCTGAAATAACAGGAGTTAAAATCAGAAAACCAGAACTTAAAACTAGGAGTTTTTGCTGATGACTTGGTGATCATGTTGCAATACTCATCGAGTTCAACACTGATGTTGCAAAAAAAAAAAAAAGAATTTGGAAACCTAGCTGGTTTGAAGGACAAGACTAAAGCACTAACAAAAAAAATGACTGGATTACAGTTAAAAACTGGCTTTATAATTGAAAAGAAAGTCAAATATCTAGGTATTAATTTAAAAAGGAAACATGAATCAATTGTATGAAAATAATTATATGAAGACTTGAAAAGAGATTAAGAATGACTTGGAGAAGTGGCAAAAATTGAATCTAGTCTTACTGGGAAGAATTTCAGTAATAAAGATTAACGTCCTTCTGAAGATATTTCTTTTCCAGATGATTCCAATTTTGACTAAATAAACATCATTAAAAACATGGCAAAGAGGTTTGATTGGGGGGCAAAAAACCTAGGGTAAGATTTTACAAGATTCAAAAGAGTGGAGTGGTCTTGGACTACCAAATTTAAAAATGTATTTCACAGCTTTATGTTTGACTTGGATTAAAAATGAATAATATTAACAGATAAAAAGCTCTTGAATTTAGAAGGTCATGACTTAAGATCTGGATGTGTCATATGCTGCTACTCTGTGTCTCTCAAGAAATATGTCTCATGTATGCATTTCCACAATGTTTATTGGAACACAGAGGCTAGTTAACAACTGTTGCTGGAGTTACTATTCTGCATCACCCACTTGGTTATATAGTAAAACACAATAATCCATTATCATCTATGCATGACGCCCATTGGCACCTCCTCCAGATCGACACCTTTACAAACTTCTAGGTTGTTTTCTTTTGTTGAAACAGCCCCTTTCTATCAGTTACTTTGATCCTTAGAATTTCCTGCCTGTTCCTTGATATTCTAACTCCACCCCCTACCATAGAAGCCTATGGGCTACTCCTCGTAAATCACCCACTGATTACTATCATTCAAACACAAACAAATATTCTTTATCTAAGCTAGTTAAATGCTATTCATTGCCCCAGCCAGTAAACAATACTGACTATTTGATAACACCTTGGCCTTTTTCACATGGGGTTTTTAAAGCTTCCAGTTCGTCCTTGGTCGGGTGCCTTTTACACGTTAGAGAGCATTAAACTTTTTGCATTCTCACACCAATCTGAGCGGGGGCGCCACCAATCTGCATTTCCGCGCACTTTTCAAAAGACCGGATAAAATGTGGTCTTTTCCTCCAATCCGCGCTCGACGTTTTCATGAGAAAGCAGCGGTGCGTCCTGATTCGCGCGGGCGATCAAGAGAGGGAGGGATCAAGACGTGGTCAGCAGAAGCCACAGGACCGCCCCAGCACGAGCGGGAGGCGCCATTTTCCAAACCCGCTGAGGCGCCTGCAAGGAGGAGGCAAATGGACGAGGAACGGAAAAAAAGGAAGGTTTCAGCGGCTGCAAGGAGGAAGCAAAGGGACGAGGAATGGAAAAAAAGGAAGGTAGGTTTTCCCCTTAGCTATCCTTTGTCCGTGCGGCGTCGTGAATTGCGGGTTTCCGGGGGTTGTGTCTCCCGAAGGTGCCCTGATTTTAAATATGGGGTCGAGGGGGAGGTGGTGGCTGGCGAGTGGATACACTCGCCGAGGATGGCATGGCAGGATGCTTTTAAAGGTTAGGGAAAATTGGGAAAGCTGTGGAGGGGGGCAGGTAGGAAGGAGGGAACGTCCAAAGCAGCCACCGCGCCAAACCCGTTCTCCAGGTTACTTTGGAAGCGGGATCATGGCGCAATGATGGGATGCTGTGTAAATTTGGGGATGGCTGCTGTGCTGCTCCGGCACGAGGTCCCCGTGCAAACTTTTACTGGGAAACGTATTATTTTTCTCTGGGGACTGTTTGGCGCCCCCAAGAAAATGCCCGTGGTAATCATCCGTTTTAAACCAGATTCTCGGGCTGGGGGTGTGGGGGGTAGTGGCTTCTGTTGACCCCTGGCAGTGGTTATTTTTTGAGCGGCCGCCATTAATGCAGTCACTCCCCATAAGGGCCTGCTGTGTTGTCTGTCTGAACCCCCCCCCGCAACATGCAGAAGGGGATGATCTTCCTGCCAGGGCAGGAGACTCAGTGGTGTTCCATGCTTCTTTAGCTGTCTTGGACATGGCAGAGATCCATAGGGCAATGGAACACACATCATTGTTTGGGGGAGGCAAGCATTTCATCTTTATCAGTCCATGTGGCTCTGGGAGGGAGGATCCCATGGACAGAGAACCAGTTCCTGGGACTAGTGTATAGGCACACAATTTACCACATCGTTTTCAGTCTAGCTTGTGCCAAAATTTAAGTTGTTGTACATTAGCTTGAAGCTGTTGATATCACAAAAGCTGAAAGGTTATCTCCCCTGCTGTGAATATCTGCCCTCTGAAGTTATAAAACAAGGCAGTTCCCTATGTCAGTTCGCACTGTTTGCTTTGTTTATAAATACTAACACCCCTCCTTGTCTCCACAGGATCGGAAATCCACGGGGAGTGTGCATTCCCAGTGCAAATCTTCCCACGGAGTGTTGATCCAAGCTGAAAAGTCCACGCTGACACCACTGCCCTTTCCAGCACTTCGCCAAACACGCAATACAGTTTGTCTGGCTGGCAAATTGCACAGCGGTCCGTGACTGGAACAGTGGCATGCCACAGACGCCATGCTGACCGAACAGCTTTGCAGGGGAGGGCTACATGCAAGGAGCCACACACCTACTTGAAAGAATAATTTTTTTAATAAATAAATGTTTCCTTTTTCCAACAAAATATATTTTCATAACTACATATTTACATAAATAAATAAAACAGTGCTGTACAGGGTGGATGTGCGTTTGGGAAAGGGCTGGGGGTTTCAACATTGGCCTTGGAACGTTCTACTCCTGGGCACGGGGGTGTTCCTCCTCCGGCTCCTCCACATCCGTCCCTGGCCGCTCCGGTTGAGGGATGTTCTCTTGGTCTGCTGCCCAAAACAAAGGTGAAATTCGATTAGGCGTGTGCGCATCCACAGCAGCCTTTCTGAAGGAGGAAACTTTATTGTGTCCTTTGTTGATTGTTGGGGCGTTAGGAGGGAAATGAAAAAATAAGCCAAGGGCTGCTAAAATAGTGGTTTTCCTACCTTCCATCCCTGGCATGCCCTGCGTGTCCACGGGGGCTTGGTGGCCAGTCGCATGGCGTCTTCTGCCTATGGAAATGCCACAGTAAATCAGCGTGGGTTCTACTCAGTCAGGGTGCATCCCCCTTTGGGGGGGATACACGACAACCATTCCCCTGGGGTTCCCATAGCCACACAGGCACAGTGTGTTGCGCTTACTCACGTCTGCCACCGGCTGTCCAGCTGGGGCTCCCCGCCGCCCTCCACAGGCTACGCATCACCGCGAAAAAGGGTGACCTTGCATGGGGGGGCGGGTGTCCGTTGTAGGAGCGCAGGGCGGCGTAGAACCGTCCGCGTAGCTCGCTGAAATGGGTCCGGACCTCCTCCACACTCCTCTCGTGGCCATGTCACGTAAGGCAGTGGGCAACGGTGTGGAGGTGCTCATCATCGCCTCCCCTTGTGTGGGGGCGCATCATTTCCGACACGCCGCCACACCACCTTACCATGGCCAACATCTCCCTGGTCTCGAATTCAGACCACTCCCGAGGCCCCTCCTCAACCGGTCCGGCCGCCATTTCTGCAGGAATGCCCTTGTCCGCCCCCACTAACAAACCACGCGGCTGCAGTACCAGCAATTGTCCACTAGGGGATTTTTTGGCGCCGCCATTTCCCGCGCGCCAGGAGGACGCATGCGCGAAACGCGACGAGAGGAAGGAAAACAGAGGGAGGAGCCATTTTTCGTTTGGGAGGACGTGTAGTGGGGAAGGAGGTTTGCGAAAGGAACAAAAAACCCAAAAGGTAACATGCAAAGCGGGGAGCACACGCAGGGGAGTGACTGCAGCGTGGAGGAGGAAGGGTTTCCTTTGAGGCGACAGCCCATAAGGCCAAGAGGCTTGGCCTGGTGCCATACGGAGATAAAAAATCTCCTGGACATTTGGGGTGAACGTAGGTTCCAGAGGGACCTCCAGACTACCTACAGAAATATAGAAATTTTCGAGGAGATTGCGAGGGAAATGATTAGAAGGGGACATAGGCGGACCGCTGAGGAGTGCAGGACGAAAACTAAAAGACTGCGTGCAGCCTACCGTGAGGCTGTGGCGGAAAATAAACGGACGGGCGCAGCCAGGGCGGAATGTCCCTCTTTGAGGAACTTTCCAGGATTTTGGGGGGGGACGCGAGTGCCGAACCTCCAAGAGTCGTTGAGAGCTTGCAGGTCGCCATGGGACCCGAGCAACCAGCGAATGAGAACGCGGCATCAGAAGGTACGTAGGGCAGCGAGTCGAGGGATTTCCCTTCCCCTATATGTATTTTTTGCACCCCCACTAAATCCGTTTTTCCCCTTTTTTCAGGGGTGGACGAACTGATGAGCCAGGAACTGTTTGAACAAACTTCATATGATGGGGAGTCATCAGGTGAGGCTGCATGGGTTTACAATACATTACATTTTGATTTACTCTACAGTAACCCTTCGTGGTTTCAGGGCAACGCAGGAAAACGGACATAAATAAATAACAGGTGGATGAGGCCCAGAGAGCAGGCCTCACATGCAAGCAGGGCACGTCACGTGCATGGCCACAACGGCCCACCACTCCTGCTGCTCCTTTGGAATACTTCTTCTTTCGCAGCAAAAGGGGTGGCATATCGACTTTCCAGGGAACTTTTCACTCTCTAGGTGACATCAGGGCCATTTACATTACCATTCTTTGCTTACAGGAGTGAGGAAATTCCAAAAGGAGAAACCTTATGGGACTTAAGTGACAATGCCATTTCCACACCACACTGTTACAGTGCAGCATTCCACTTTCAGCATCCTATGGGATTCTGTGGTATGTAGTTTAGGGAAGGGTATATAGAATTCTCAGCCAGAGAGCTCTTTGGCTTTAGCAAACTACTAATCCCACAACTCCACAGAATGTTGAAAGTGGAATAATGCACTGTAACAGTGTGGTGTGGCTCTCGTCCCAGGCCAACCACTTATAGCCTCCTGCAGCAAGGTCTAACTATTTCGTTTTACCTCAAGCAGAGATCAAGAACAGCTGCCCCACAACTATGCAGGTTGAAACTCCTGCACCGGGGAGTTCTAGCACCACGGCTGCTGGTGAGTTAAGGTGTCCTGCAGCCGAAATATTGCTGCGGGGAGTTTATATTGCATCGGGATAACCGTGGTATGATTTGTCACCACAGGTTTGGAGATTCAGAGCATGGCGTTACGCGGCGGCCTTGATATGCCCATTGTACTTTTCGAGCCTTCATGGCCGGGACAACCTCAGCATGCTGTTATCTTCACAGTTAAAGTTTCTGTGCATCCGTTAGGGCAATGCCCGGAAAATGGCATTTAACATTCTGCCTGTTGTTGGACTGCCATTTAAAGTTTCTTGGCAACCTTCCAGTTGGAGGCTGAAGCCTTACATGAAGCAAGGTACATGACTGTGACAACTGTTTTGTGTGGTTATTATCTTTCTACAGTTTTTTGAGTACCTTGATTTCAAAAAAGGCTGTCTAATCGCCACTTGCTCATACATGTTGTGTCCTAGCTCCCAATGATAGTTGGTTGACTTCTCAATCTTATTCTGAACAGATGACTGCCCCAGCACTAGCCCGGACAGGGAGAGCGAGATGCCCACGGCGAGAATGTCCCCCCTGTCACGCCTGAGGATGAGCAGGAACAGAACCGCAGCGGGGGGCCGGGACAAGGCGTTTGCCTATGCAAGGGCAACCTTGGACTTCATGCGTGAACACGAGGAGAGGAGCTTGCAACAGATGGCCATGGATCGCGAGCAGGCGGCTCGAGAAAGCGACAGGGCAGAGAATGCGCGGCAGGAGATAATATCAATTCTAAGGGTATGCGCCACTGCCATGTCTAATATTTCAGATGCGGTAACAGCCCTGGGCGGAACAAGCCAATCACCTCCTGGCTCCTCCCGGTCCCGACAGCTCACTGTTGGGGAGCACAGCGCAAACGTAGCCGGGAGCAGCGAAACGGCGGCTCCCAGCCAGGAGCAGGAGGGAGGGAAGGGCAAGGCCGCAAGGGCCAGGAAGCCACGGCAAATTTATAGCCCTTGAGCACTTTGTGGGCCCTGGCGCAGGAAATAAAATCGAGGCCTAGCTTTTCCTTCCCAAGCGGGCCAGCGATGTATTTGTTTGTTGATGAGAACTGTTCATAATGGACCGTTCTTCTCCCCAAGTTTTTTTTTATCCGCATTTATCAAAACAGTCAAATAAAACCAATTACCATTTTCAATAAACAGACGCAATATTTATTTGTTATAAGATTTTTGGTTAAATGGCCGTCTAATAACACAAGAGGTTAATACAGTCCAGGTACAGCTTGAAGGAGGACCCACTCCTCGCTGTGTGTGGGGAAACGCTCCAAAGAAGGGGGGGGAACCAGTGACAGCTAATTGCAGTCGCCCGCAATCATATTGGCGATAGCGTCCCTCACCAGTTCCCCTTCATGGATCCTCCTGGAAGAGTCATGAGGACGGGACTCCCTGTCGGTGCGTCTCAGAGTCAAGGGGGCTGGCTTCTGTATCACGGGGTGGAGAAGGTGCCCTTTGCTCTCACAAATGTTGTGTAGCACCACACAAGCAGACACCACGGGGAGGTAGTTCTTCTCCGAGACGGTCAAAGGGGCCAAGAGACACCCCCATCTGGCCTTAAGCCTGCCAAATGCGCGCTCCACAACATTCCTACAGTGGTTGAACACCCTGTTGTAGGCTGTCTTCTTGGGGGTGAGATGTCCGCCGTAAGGCTTCATTAGCCATCTCGACAGTGGGTATGCAGCGTCGCCCAGAATAACTGGGCCTATGGTGACACCGTCTATGGTGATGGTCGGGTTCCCGGGTACAAACTTTCCAGGCTCCATGGCATGCCAGAGTGATGAGTGCCTGAAAACGAAGGCATCGTGCGTTCTTCCAGTGTAGCCCAGCACGATGTCCACAAACCTCCCCGAATGATCCACTGTTCCCTGTAGGAGAATGGAAAATGCGCTCTTCCTGTTCACAAATTCTTCCCCGCGCCCCTTGGGTGGTCTTACTTTGATGTGCGTGCCATCCACAGCTCCAACGCACTGAGGGAAACCCATCTGGCGGAAACCATCCATAATCTGTGAATGTAGAGGGCAAGGAAACAAGTAGTCAGTTTGTAGCTGGTTTGAGGTAAAAATATTTGTGGTGGCGCACGCGCACACACCCCATGGGACCTGGTTGGCCTAGTGTCTTGGAGGACAGGACACAACTTCATTGCTTGGCCCACACATTAAAACGGGCACCAAATCCAAAGAAATCGCGCGCTCCCCATGGGGTGATAAAGTAACACTGTGGGGAAAAAAGAGGCAAGCCTCGCAGAGTGTACCTGGTTGCCTTCAGCAGTTATGTCACGCTGAAGGAGGGGGCAAAGTGCCCTGCTGCCTCCCGCTCATCCCAAGGGGCCATGATGGCCGAGATGGCATATACTGTGTTTTGCTGGAACGCCCCCAAACCTGAAGGTCCACAACCACATCCCGCAGTGCCTCCACAGCTAGCTGTTTTCAGCTGGTATCTTTACAGGGGAACTTTCTGCTGGCAGGCCTTAATTAGATAATCCGGATACCGGGAACCCCGTGGACATCCATGCACCTTCTTCTGGGTGGCAATTTGCTTAGCAACTCTACAGTCTTGGCGCCAGTTCACTGCAAAACCCAACCTCTTCTCCCAGAGAAAACCAAACCCCCTCCTCCTCCCATTTAAGCCCACTGGATTTGGGAATCAGCGTACCTACCCTCCGGTAGTCCCCCAAGCACACAGTGGACGCAAGGAGTTCATGCTCGATCGCAAGGCACACCTCGATCACGATGACAGACACCGTTGACACTCCCAGGCCAAAAGTGTTCGCTGTCTTCCGGTATATCAGGGGCGATGTAAGCCACCACACGGTGATGGCCACCCTCTCCTCTACAGAAATCGCTTGCCTCATCCCTGTGGTTCTTCTTTCAAGGTAGGTACGCAGGCGCCCCGCGATTTCAAAGAGGGTGGCTTTCGTCATCCGGAAGTGGTACAACCACTGGTAGTCATCCCATTTCTGCAGCACCTCCTCGCTCCACCACGCCCGCCGCATCCGCTCCCGAACCCACCACCTTCTGGGGCGCGGGACTTCATACAAGAGAGGTGCAAGAATTGTGTAATACAACCTCGAGCGTCTCATGGCAGCGCGACGGTTCCTTGCGAGCCTGCGCCTATTCGCACCATCTTCGGGCCAGCAAATTCAAGCGCTCCTAACAAGGCTGCAATTGCTGTTATAAACGGGGCAAGGAGCCCAGCTATTTCCCTCAACTGCTCGCTCGCCATACTCAAAACAGCAAAAAGCGAGCGGGCAGGAAAAGTTTTTGTCAAAAGTTTCCGCGGCGCTTCAGCAGGCTTGGGGGAGGGGGTGGATCCCGGGAGGGTGCGAGGGGACGCACGTGCGTTTTGGCGTCATCGATGACGCCCAAACTTTTACTGTTTGAAAAAAGGGCACCGCCGATCAAACGCTAGGTAGGGCGGGGAAAGGGCAACGTTGGGAGGGGCTATGGCCGCGCTGTGTGAATGCGATAATGCTCGCCTAGCCTCTTGCCGATAGAGCAATGAGAAACGACAAAAGTTCGGCACGTTTTAGCGGGGATTGGGAAAAAGCCTGCCTGGATCGCGGTGGGAAGATTTCAGAGCCCCGTGTGAAAAGGGCCCTTGAGTCTCAAAGAACTATCAGTCATATTCCCACTCTTTCCTATCATATCCAGCACATTCTACATACATACACATTCCCGCCCATTCCACATACAATCGCATGACATAGAGAGATATCAACAAAACAGGATGGCACATTTAATTATGTTATGACAAAGTTAAGGTCAATGTGACCTTTAATAATCAATGTATCAGATGTGCCTTATTAAGACTTTGGAACAAATATAAATCAAGACTATGCTTAAGAACACTTCTCTGGATTTCTCCACAAGAAGCTCTTTATAGAACAGAAATGAGAGCTGATTGATGCTGGCTAACATATAATGATTTATTAAAGAAGGCAGATTGGAATTATGAAATGAAACCATTACAGCAATTGCAAGAGGATGGTTGTAATATACAATGGCTTTCACACAGACAATATTATTTTAGATTTTTGGAAGACAAAAAGAGTTTGACTTTGACTTTGAAAAGGGTAAATTAGAGTTTGAATTGCTACTCTGTACTAACAATGAGCATTTGATTGACAAGTTATATAAATTCCTACTGAAAATATAGAAGGAAGATAAACAAGTTAAGGAATATATGATTAAATGGGCAAAGAATTTTGGGTACAACAGATCTATATACCAATGGGAAAGACTTTGGACAAAAGAAATCAAAAATATACTTTGCTAGTGTATTCAAGAAAATTATTATAAAATAAACTGGTACCTCACACCTTAGAGACTTTCAAAGATGCATAAACACATGAAGAATTACTGCTGGAAATGTCAAGGTCATACAAAATCTTTGTTTCATATATAGTAGACTTGTGATAAGGCTAAAAAGTTTTGCATACAAAGTCTGACTATGATACCAAAATTTTTGAAATGCCAAATAGGCAGAATCCTGAATTGTTTCTGTTAGAAATTTGGAGGGAAGATACAGCACTGATAAACATCAGAAATTGCTTCAATATGTGTTACTGGCAATAAGAGTTGTCTGTGCAAATTATTAGAAGCAAATGGAGATCCTGTCAATGGCCAAATGGTTTAATAGGTTGATGACAATAGTGGAAATGGATAAATTGACAGCTAAATTAGAAGATTTTGTTCTGGAATGGAAATCTTTAATTGATTATTTAAAGGAAAATGAGGGTGAATTGATGACTTTAGGATTTTAAACTTGCATATTGTTTCTTTTTAATTTCTGTTCTTACTGTTATCATGAAAAAAATACAGTGAGAACTAAATATGAGTTTTTAATATTTTTCCATAATGTAGTGGTCAGGTTTAAAAGATGTCTTAATAATTTATGAATGAATTTACTAATAATGGTATTGTTCTACAAGTTGAAATCTAAGACTAAGAAATCTAAAAGTTATAATAGTTCAATACTAGAATAATAGTTTTAGAAACAAGTATACGTAATAACTTTTAAGTTAAGTGTACTTGTATGCTATGAGCTATTTGCAACTAGGACAGGAACCAATTTTTAAATAGTTGTGGTTTTCTGTCTCTGTGTGTGTGTGTCTGTGTGTGTGATTCAGTTTTGTTAGCTTAATTATGTTTTGTCTATTGTTTAATTATTTTAGAGTTATGTGTGTAATGTTTACAATTTTTATATATTTTTTCTCTTTGATGTATTGTTTTCTTTGATATAGATGTAGGTATTTGTGTATTTATGCTTATATTTTAATTAAAAAAAATTTTTAAAGTGTTACTGCGGTACAGGCCTACCCGGAGATAGCACTTGATATCACTTTGATATCAAACCATTGGGCTTTCCTCTGCCACCCCGCTCCACGTGTTTGCGAGGCCTCTGGACAAGCATGTAAACAGGCACGGCCGATAATTGCTGGACATTCCATTCTCCACCCAGGCAGGCCAGACAAAGCCAGTTCGTCACTTCAGGGACCTCTCTGGCAAACACCTCATTGCATATGCACGATACTAACAAAGGCGCCCTGCCCCAAGCAGGCAACCTGACAAAGCTGTACTAAGCGCTCCGCATTCGCATACTGGCTACACTATTGTTAATTCGGCTCTAAGTCAATCATGTTAAAACCTGACCTTTCCAAAGCTTTGTCCCGTTCCTAAAACTCATTGTTCTCACCGAGTAAAGTATGGCCTGCAGTCACAATTCACCCTATAAAAACCCCTGATTCTGAGACCTTCCTCGGATCGCTCCCGAGTTCCATCCAGCCTTGCTGCCGCTTTGCTTGGTGAGCCTTCCCCTCAGTTCCTGTAACTGAGACTGCTCAACCCCGGATCTCTCGGACTGCTCTGCTGTGCCGAGTCTCTCCACTGCACCCCGACTTCACTCTCAAGGTCCAGGACTACGAGACAGGTATCGTATCACCCGCTTGCTTCTAAAAATCCCTATTTTCGATTCTTTAGTTAGCTGTGTGACTGTGGTGTCTTTAATATTTCTCTGTACTTAATAAAACATCATTCTTGCTATTTTAAACCATCTGACTGCTTGACTGACCTGACCCCATAGATGCTGGGTTGCAAGATCCTGCTAAGTTACCCTGCCTCTCGCTAGCTTTAGTGAGTGCTCCAGCTAGTTTCCCCAAAGTGTTGCTGTTGTTTGGTTATTTAGGCGTTCCTCCTGGGACCCCCAGAGATCAGGGTAACAGAGTGGTGGAGTAACGTGGGCAACCCCGGTACCCCTAATTTGAGAAGGAGTCACAAACCTCCTCAAATCAGGTGGTACTGACCTAGGGAATGGTCAGCTGAGCTGTTTTAGAACGCTGGTAGGCAGGCAAGTGTGTGTATGATTTCTGTGTGTGTGAAGTAACTCTATCGGGTGGAAATCTGTTCCCCTCTCTTTCTTTGTCCTGCCCTGGGAATCACCTCCCCATCTTGGATCTGTCGTGGGCTGGGATCCTAAGTGTTGAGGTTTAGCAGATTAGGAACAGTCCATACTCACACAACATTTTAGCAGCAAGGCACACGAAAAGCATTTAAGGAAGGAGAAACCCCTCTCATACTCCTTCCTCTGCCCCCTTTGAGTTTTTCTTGTTAAAGTTAGAGAAGGCGCGGGTGCGTCTCAGTTTCTCAATTCTCGGGTGCGTCTCGAATGCGCTAGTGTAATAGGTGCGGGTGGAACCCCGACCTGGTTTAGGGTTTCAAGAGGTTTGTCCCGAGGTGTAGGAAGGTACCCCTCACCCAGAAAACCAGTTAGGGATAATTTGGTTTTGGTTCCTTGCCCCTTTTTCCCCGCTGCTCGGCTGGGCAGTGTAGTAAGTTCCTTAGCGTTTGTCACCCCCCTTCAGGCAGGCGGGTGAGGGTTCCCTGGGTCTACATGACCTCCCCATCCACCAACTGTTTCCTCGTCCTCTCGTCCCCAGTGCTGTCGAGGTGTAAAACTGGGCTTGGGTGCACAAGAGTGACTTTGTTTAGGCAGGCTGGAGAAAGGTTCCCCTCCCTCTTCCTGTGAGTCGTTTCAGAGAGTTCATCTCCCGAAGTTCCCCCAGGGGTCTAGGTGACCCTACCTGTCCCTCCAGTTCCTGGTCCCGTTTTGTGTACTAGGAAGTGTTGTTGTGTATTGTAGAAAATGGCAAAGGAGAGCCCAGTTACCGCTAAGGACCTCATGTGTGAGAAGGAGGTCCGAGGAAAGTTAGAAAAGTGGGTGTTGAGTAAGGGGAAATGCCCCTGGAAGGACTCTGTCTTCCAGTCGGCTGATCCCTTTACCTCACTCCGTGAAGCATACATCCTGGCGCGCAAATCAAAGAACCCATTTGGGCCATGGAAGGATGCGTTGGCTGCTTGGGGACTTTGGCTTGTGGCCGGAGACGCTAGCAGTGCCCTTGTTGAGACCTGAGTGAGGCTAGCAGAAGTGGAAAAGGAGAATGCCCGGCTTCGTGCTGAGATTGAAGTGCTGCAGGCAGACAAGGTAACTTTTGCGTCTGTGGTGCAGGCCTCCGCCCAAAAGCTCAGCAACCTCACACTAGTGGCCCAAACTTGGGAGGAGAAGGCCCATGCCTTAGAGACTGAGCTGGATCACGCCCAAGCCGTGGCCAAGTTCATTCTTGGGCAAGTTAAGGAACAGCAGGAGGCTGTTAGTCACGCAGGTTGCCATAAACAGATTGCTGCACTGGAGAGCCAGCTCCAAACATGCAAGGCCCTGATTTCGGCTGTGTGCCCGGAGCTGCTCCCAACGTTCGCCCCAGACTTTCCCAGGGAGCTATTGCCAGAGGATGCTCCAGCCTCCTCTCCCCTTAATCCGGACTGGAGCGACCCTAAAGTCCCAGCCCACCCCATAAAGATAAGGTCCATGACTCACAGGACCATACCCACAGGTGAAGGCAGTTCCTCTGAGGCAGAGACCCGAGAGCCTCAGGTCATGGAGACTAGGGTCCCCTGGAGGGCAACCGAGGTTAAAGCCATCGCGGATCAGTTGGGTCCCCTAACTCTGTCCACTGGGATCATGTGGTTGAAGTGTGCTCTACGTCATGGAGCAACAGAGTCCTTGTGAGAACCCTGAGGCTTACATGGCGCGGAAGCAGCTACTCACCATTCTGGCCAAGAAGGTCCCCCTGACTGCCCATGGTTACAACTTCAGTGCTGTGGAGTTCAAGACTCTGTTGTACAGAGGCTTGAACCACGAAACAGAGATGGCCCTAGGTCTGATGGATCCGGCCACGGCATCTTAGGAGGGCTTTGGGAACAACTTCCGTCAGGTCGCTGACCTGCTACGGGAGGCTGGCTCCCTCTGATCCCTGATTAAGGCCCAAAAGAGAGATGCCGGGAATTGGGAACCCATAGCCGAGGTGACTTACTCGAACTATGGGCCCCACTCCCAACACAGGAAGACAGTGCCAAATTCCGTTCCATGTGGGAATTGGAACTCGCACCTGGCCCCCAGACAGGACAGCAGGCAGTGGCAAGGAAGGGACTCCCACAGCCCAGACGTACTCCTCAGACAGAGTTAGAATCCGGGGCATGCTAAGAAAGTGTGGACTGGACATGAGCCAGTTCAACAAACAGCCCACGTTGGATCTCTTGGAAGCTCTGGATAAACAGCTTTCCATGGGTGGTAAACAGCTGGTCCAGGCCCTGACCAACGGACCACCTTCAGCTGGATACTATCTGACTTTAGACTTGCAGGACTAGCGGTGCCCTCGGTCCAGGAAGCTTCCCCTCAATGTTGTGGCCAAGTTGCGGCCAGACAAGTGGGGAAGGTTCTGGGTGAAGGCAGGCATAGGGACCAAGGGGGAAAAGACTCCTGCCACCCTTCTTGTGGATTCCGGTGTGGCACTGAACGTGCTGCACCCTAAATTGTTTAAGCATGGTGAACCTACACACAAACGTGTCCAGCTTTCTGGATATGGTGGGGGGGTCACCTCACCCGAGCTTGGAGAGACATCTCGATGTCCATAGAGATGTTCTGCTTTCAGTTGTGGGCTTGCGAGAACCGGGGTGAAGACGATGGCCTTTTGGGCATGGGCTTCCTCCAGGGAAACAAACTCACAATTAACTACATGAACAGGTTTCTATGGAAGTTAGACCAGGGACTAGCTGAAATTTCAGTCGTGCACCGCTGTGCCGCCATTAAAGGTCCTGTCCCTGTGCATTGTGTGACTAGTGACCCATGGGTGAAAGCTTTCCTGGAAGTCTGGATTAAAGATAAAATTGATTGCGGGACTGTAAAAGAGGCTTGTGTCCTGATAGAAGGCCACGATCCCCCGCCTCAAAAATAATAAAAGTACCCAACCAAGGCCAAAGAAGGCATAGGGAAAACCATGGAGGGGCTCCTCCAGTGGAACATAATAACCCCTATGCAGTCAATCTGTAATGTGCCCTTGTGACCAGTCCTAAAATCCGACAACAAAACGTGGAGAATGACTGTAGATTTCAGGGCTTTGAACTCTGTGACTCCTCCCGTGGTGCCGGTCATGACAAAGTATAATGAAATCCTGTCCACCACTGGGGCAGGAGCTAAATATTATAGTGTTATTGATTTGGCAAACGCTTTCCAAGCAATTCCACTCCACGAGGCGTGTTGGTATAAATTCGCTTTCACGTTCCGGGGCCAGCAGCACGTGTTCAAATGCATGCCCCAGGGCTTCCATTCCAGCCCGAGCATTTGCCACGCACAAGTGGTTAAGATGTGGAACAAGCTGCAGCCAGCTTCAAGGACCCACGTCTTATCCTACGTGGATGACATTTTGGTCCATTCAGACACTGAAGAAAAGACCCGGGAAATCACCCACGAAGTACTAGGGATCATTCGCGACACCGGCTTCAAGGCCAATAGGGAAAAGGCCCACTTGGTGTCCATGGAGGTGAAATACCTACGTCTTTGTTTAGGCACCGATGGTCGCACTCCCGATGCACAGTGGGTAGAGGTGATCTCGAAGTTGCCAGCCCCCACAGACGTGCCCTCCCTGCGTTCCCTCCTTGGGATGTTCAAATTTTCTAGGGATTTCATAGAGTCCTTCACCGTCAAAGCAAAGCCTCTATATGCTCTACTAACGAAGAACGCCAAGTGGGACTGGGGACCAGCACAGCAGCAGGCTTTTGCCCAACTTAAAGAGGATTTGATGAGAGCACCGGCTCTGGCGCACCCGAACATGGCCAAGCCGTTCTTTATCCAGTTAGCCACCTCTGACAAGAGCACAGGAGCGGTCTTATCACAGCAACAAAATGGCACTCAGCGTGTGATAGCGTATGCCTCCTGAAATTTGGATCCACATGAGACCAAATATAGTCCCTGAGAGAAGACATGTCTCGCTCTTATCTGGGCTCTAACACATTGGGAGTTTATGATTGGAGGCACCCGTATGATTGTCCAGACCCCCCCCACACCACTTAAGTACATACTCTCTGGAAAGGTCCAGAATGGCCAGGTGTCCAACACCCAGATTGTCAAATGGACTGTTTCCTTGGTGTCGTGTGGGGTGGATTTTCAGAAGAAGCCACAGGACCCACCAGCTCCATATGGTCTAGTTGTGACCGGAACCACACATGCCTTTTACCACCATTGAACACCAGTGACTGGCCAGTGGAATGGGGAACCTCCCTTGAGGAAGCTCAGTTACAGGGCTTCGTTTGTTAGTTCTGTGACGGGTCATCCATGCACATGGACGGTAGCCCATGGACAGGCTATGGAGCGATCAGCGTCACGGACTCCTTCACCCTACGGGAGAAAGCCCAGCCACACTCTAGCCAAGTGGCGGAGGTAGAAGATCTGAAAGCCATTTTGGAGTGAACTGCTTGACTGTGCTCTGGCCATTTACACCGATTCAGATTGGACGGCTAAGGCTGCTACCGTCTGGTTACTGATCTGGCTCCAAAATGATCTTAAAACATCTGATGGGAAGCCCATAGCCCATCTAGAGAAATGGGTCTGCATTGCAGCCCATATTGAGGAACGGGTTGCCCCTACTTGGGTAGCTTTGCTGCTGGCCACACCCTCCTGCCTGGCCTTTGAAAGAGGCTGGGGAAGAACTCAAGAGGGGCTTTGCTGCTGGCCACACCCTCCTGCCTGGCCTTTGAAAGAGGCTGGGGAAGAACTCAAGAGGGGCTTTGCTGCTGGCCACACCCTCCTGCCTGGCCTTTGAAAGAGGCTGGGGAAGAACTCAAGAGGGGTTTTGCTGCTGGCCACACCCTCCTGCCTGGCCTTTGAAAGAGGTTGGGGAAGAACTCAAGAGGGGCTTTGCTGCTGGCCACACCCTCCTGCCTGGCCTTTGAAAGAGGCTGGGGAAGAACTCAAGAGGGGCTTTGCTGCTGGCCACACCCTCCTGCCTGGTCTTTGAAAGAGGTTGGAGAAGAACTCAGAGGGGCTTTGCTGCTGGCCACACCCTCCTGCCTGGCCTTTGAAAGAGGCTGGGGAAGAACTCAAGAGGGGCTTTGCTGCTGGTCACACCCTCCTGCCTGGCCTTTAAAAGAGGCTGGAGAAGAACTCAAGAGGGGCTTTGCTGCTGGCCACACCCTCCTGCCTGGCCTTTGAAAGAGGCTGGAGAAGAACTCAAGAGGGGCTTTGCTGCTGGCCACACCCTCCTGCCTGGCCTTATAATTAGGAGAGTGAGGAAGGAAGGGGGAGTAGGAGTGGGTGGGGGTGTGGGCAAGCAGGGGGTATTTTTTTCGTGATGGGGGCGGCTGGATGTAATGGAAGAACAACGGGCAGCAACAATAAGTACTGTGCTGGGCAAAGGGAGATATGGTGATAGCAGGGCGAAATGCCGTTATAGGGGAAGGAGAGATAGATGCTTAATACCTATCTCACCTTCCATTTGCCCTGCTACCCCAAGGTGTCTGGAGAGCGAACCAAACCACCCACAGAACCTTTCCTTGCTCCTGTGCAATGTCAGGTCAATGAAAAAGAAAACACATATCATCCATGACCTTTTAAAGGATGAAGACGCTGACCTGGCATGCTTTACAGAGACCTGACTGGAAGACGATAGTGCCACAACCTGGGTCCAGGCCTTGCCAGCCGGATACTCTGTCAGTGAGCAGGTAAGGGGAAGTGGGCGGGGGACGGAGTAGCCTTGGTTTACAAAGACAATCTTATGCTGACCAGGATACCTGTCCGGAAAACAGACCACTTTGAGTGTATCTACCTGAGCTTGAAGGCAAGGGATAGTCTAGGGATTCTGTTAGTGTACCGACCACCCCGCTGCCTATCAGACTCCCTGGCCGAGCTGACAGAGCTGGTGTCGGAGTTGGTGTTGGAATCGCCCAGACTTTTGGTTCTGGGCGACTTCAATATCCCATTTGAGACCAGTTTAACAGGTGCAGCTCAGGAGTTCATGGCATCCATGACAAACATGGGCCTATCCCAATTAGCCTCTGGGCCAACACATTGTGCAGGTCATACCCTTGATGTGGTCTTTAGTACGGAACAGGCATGGCCGTGGGTGGAGATAACAAATACTACCACCTTGTCATGGATGGATCATTTCCTGGGTTGCTATCCACCCCTGCAGGGGTGGTGGACCTATTAGAATGGTCCTCCCTCAAAGGTTAATGGAACCTATTGGATTCCAGAAAGCCCTCGAGGGTCTTATGGTTGGTATCGCCGGTGATCCTGTCGAAGCCCTGGTTAAAACCTGGAATTGTGATCTTACCAGGGCTATCGACACGATTGCTCCCAAGCGTCCTTTCCAGCCTGCTGCAAACCGCAATCCTTGGTATACAGTAGAACTTAGGAATATGAAGCAGGCTGGACAACGACTAGAGCGCTATTGGCGGAAATCTCGACTCTCATCTGACAGGACACGCTATAGAGAATTCCTTCATTCCTATAGAGTGGCAATAGATGCAGCGAAGAAGACCTTCTTCTCTGCACGTATTGCATCTGCGATTTCTCGTCCAGCAGAGCTGTTCAGGGTGGTAAGGGATCTGACTCAGATACCCACTCCCCTGAACTCGTTGTTAGAACCTAACGTAGCTTGCTGTGATGCCTTGAATAATCATTTCGCAGATAAAATCACTCAGATAAGAGCCGACTTGGATGCCGGTGTTATAGCAGAAGTCACAAATGGAGCGTCCAGCAACCCCGTGAACAAGATTATACTGGATCAGTTCCAGTCAGTGAGTACCGAGGACGTAGACAAGCTCCTTGGAAAGGTAAGAAGGACAACTTGCCCTCTTGATCCCTGCCCTTCATGGCTGGTCATCCAGGGAGGAGTTGCAATTAAGACCCACTTAAGACATATTATTAATGCATCCTTCAGGGAGGGCAATTTTCCAGCTTGTTTAAAAGAAGCGATTATACGGCCGCTTCTAAAAAAGCCCTCCCTAGATCCCCTGGATATGAATAATTACAGACCAGTCTCCCATCTTCCATTTTTAAGCAAGGTGATCGAGAGGGCTGTTGGCCTTCAGCTCCAAGCTGTCTTGGATGAAACAGATTATCTAGATCCATTTCAAACTGGCTTCAGGGCAGAATATGGAGTCGAGACTGCCACAGTCGCCTTAGTGGATGATCTATGCCTAGGTATCGACAGGGGAAGTGTGACCCTGCTGGTACTCCTGGACCTCTCAGCGGCTTTCGATACCATAGACCATGGTATCCTTCTGGAACGCCTGAGAGGGCTGGGGATCGGAGGCACTGCACTTAAGTGGTTCCGGTCCTATCTCTCAGGTAGATACCAGATGGTGATGCTTGGGGACAGCTGCTCCTCGAAAAAGGAGCTTAAATCTGGCGTCCCTCAGGGTGCCGTCCTGTCCCCAATGCTATTTAACATCTACATGAAACCGCTGGGAGAGATCATCAGGAGGCATGGAGCAAGGTGCTATCAGTATGCTGATGACACCCAGATATATCTCTCCATGCCTCGGATAACAGCATCAACTAAGGATGGCATCTCACCTCTAAATGAATGCCTAGAAGCAGTAATGGACTGGATGAGGAAAAACAGACTGAAGCTGAACCCAGATAAGACGGAGGTACTTGCTGTTAATGGCCCTAGCCCAGGTATGGAGGTTTGTCAACCAGTTCTAGACGGGGTCACACTTCCCCTGAAAGACTGTGTCCGCAGCTTGGGGGTGCTCCTGGACTCGCCGCTTCAGATGACAGCTCAAATTGATGCGGCAGCCAGGAGTGCCTGCTATCAACTCCGGGTGATACGCCAGCTGCGCCCCTTCCTGGACTTGGAACACCTAAAAACAGTGGTACATGCGCTGGTAACTTCATGGCTTGACTTCTGTAATGCGCTCTACATAGGGCTACCCATGTGCTTAGTCCGGAAACTTCAATTAATTCAGAATATGGCAGCCAGGTTGGTCACCGGAAGATCTAAAGTTGACCACATAACACCTATCCTGAAATCTTTACACTGGCTGCCTATTAGTTTCCGGGCACAGTACAAGGTGTTGATTTTTACCTTTAAAGCCCTTCATGGCTTGGGGCCAGCCTACCTGTGGGATTGCCTTCTCCCATATAATCCGCCCCACACACTAAGGTCCTCTGGGAGGAATTTACTGCAGCCAATCAGAACTAGGTTGGCTGCAGTTACCCAGAGGACCTTTTCTTCTGTCGCTCCTAAGTTATGGAATGGCCTGCCGGAGGAGATCCGGCACATTACCAGTCTTGACTGCTTTAAAAAAGCAGTCAAGACAGTTCTCTTCCGACAGGCCTTCCCAGATTAGTGTTCCACCGCCTCTCATCATTTGTCTCTTTGTTTTAATTTGTTTTAATAACTAATGTGTTTTAGGGGGATAAAAGGGTTGCTGGGCAGGGAGGATGGGGTACATTTTAATGTCTTAATGTATTTGTATATTTTTGTAATGCCGCCTCGATCCACTGGGGGAGGCAGGATAAAAATAAATATTATTATTATTATTATTATTATTATTATTATTATTATTATTATTATTATTATTATATCAGAGGACATCAGAAAAAAGGTATGGTTACCTGCATTTGGAACACCAGGGCAGACATCATAGCTCGAGATGCCGCGTTGCAGGATGATGGGGCTCCCATCGCCTCCATTAATGTTAAACCAAAGGAACAGTTAATCCCTCCCATGTTCGACCTGGGAGTGCTACAGAAGGGAGACTCGGAGATTTTGGAGTTGGCCAGGAAAGGGTCGGACGAGTCTGGCCAGTTCAAGATTTCCCAACTAGATGGAGTATATTGGGCTATTGATGCCAGTGGCCAGCGCCACTGGATTGTACCCAAGGACCTCCACAGTGATATTATTCAGTTTGCGCACGAGCAGGGACACTGAGGGTGAAGCGTGACTCTGGACCAGGTTTGGAAATCCGGGTGGTAGCTGCGAGACAAGCAGGATGTGGACCAGTGGGTGGACAACTGTTTGGCTTGTGCCATGGTCAACGCTGACACCACCGGTCCCAAAGCACCCATCCAGCACCAACGCATCGAAGGTCCCTGGTCACGCATTCAAGTAGACTTTATAGGCCTGTTGCCCACAACCCTGAGTGGGAACAAATACTGCTTAACGGTCATCGATCCATTCAGCAAATGGATCGAGGCTTTTCCTTGTAGAGAGAACACGGCAAGCACGGCTGCGTGCTTGCTCTTTAATAATGTCTGGGTGAGGTGGGGAGTGTCATGTGACCTTGACTCCGACTTCGGGGTACACTTCACTGGTGAAGTTACTCAGGAGTTGTGCAAGGCACTGGGCATTTGCCAACGCTTCCACATCACCCACCACCCTCAAAACTCAGGCCAGGTTGAGAGGACGAACTGCTCTCTGAAGGAGGCGCTTCGGAAGATGGTGCGTCCCTTCGGTAGGGATTGGGACACAAAGCTGCCTATTATTTTAATGGCCTTCCGAGGCATGGTAGCGTCCCACGGCTTCACGCCACACATGGTAATGACTGAACGGAAAATGATGCTACCTGAAGAGTTTTGGATCAATACAAGCCTCCCCTCCAATTTAGAACCAGTGGTTCTAAACAACAAGTGGGTGAGGAATTTGGTCAGCCATCTTGGGCAAGTTCGCCGGCAGGTTGCAGCCCAGTTAGGAAAGAATCTACAGAAAATGGATAAGAGGTTGGGATGGGTCCACCACCCCTGCCAGTGGGAGGAGGGACAGTTGATCCTCTATAGGGACACTTCTAGAAGGACAAACACTCCCTCGCTGCCAAGTGGGTTGGCCCTGTCCCCATTGTGAAGTGACTTTCACCCGCAGTGTACCAGGTTACAATTCCCAGGAAGAAAGGAGACTGGCTAAAATTCTTCTCTGTCTCGCAGCTAAAAGAGTGGAAGGGTCAGCCAGTTGAACCCAAGGGGATTGCTGACACCGAACTGCTTGAGAAGAGTACCGGGAAGGCTCCCGTTAATGTAATTGCTCCTCAAGTCTCTTTGTACTACACGGAGATTCCAGAAATTGATTTGTCAGAGACGTTTGTCTCCATTTACGAGGCGTTCGACAATGGTTGAATGGCCACTGTCTGTGCGGAGCAGAGGTGGAGTGGCGACCCCCTACCGAGCACCAGGCAATTGTAAATAGCTGCGCCATGTAGATAGTTTTGTTTGCTTGGTTTGGTGTTATTTAGATGATTTTTGTTAGTTAGCTCTGTCTTTTTACTGTTTTGTGGAAAGACCAACGGGATGGCTGTCCCGAGGTCCTCCTGTCTTCTGAGGTGGATCGGGACTACAGAGTCAGCCTGGGCACCCCAAGGAAGGGGTGCGAGTCGGACTGGGACGCCGGTCACCTCTCACACTGAGGGATGGTCTTGTGCAATGGCGTCCTGGGACAAAAGGGCGAGACAAGGGGGTCTCACGGCCCTCTCAGCAGAACCAGGTCTGACTCTGGAGTTCCGGTCTACCACCCAGAATAACCCCCGCCTTCCAGAAACTTCTCTTCTTGTTCACTCTTTGAGCCTGGATTGTTAGGGTGAGAGCAATCTGAGCTGCTATTCCATTCTCCACCTAATCTGGCCTTGCATTCCTAAATTTAGATCGAGTCTCTGACGCCCCATAAGAGCAGGAGACCCACACAATTGGCAAGATGCCTGGCCCCGGTGCATTGTGCCCACTCTGCATACGTTAATAGAACATTTGCATACGTATGCCCAACCATCCGGGACAATCACCGGGAGAGTCAGCGTCTGCTCTGGCAACTAGCAAGCGTGCACTCGCTTGTCTCTGATTTGGTTAATTCTTTCTTTTCCACCATTTTGGGAGCCCTCGCTGCCAGGTGAAGGCCAGAGCCTAACCTAGTCCAACTGAGCACGTGTGTACCACTGCCATCACAAACGGGGCTTCAGCATGGGCAACGAAATACAAAGGATTGCATTAACGACTCTCTCATATTACATCATGATATTTGTTGCAGGCCCAATCCACCACAGATGGTACCTCTTGCATGGAGGCCCTCCTCTACTGAGGTGCAGTCAGGCTGATCTACACCTTACAGTGACCAAGGTCTGAAGCAGTCACCCCTGCCCCCGCCGTGTTAGCAACTTTGCCTGGCATTTTGTTAAAAACCAACTGAGGCTCCCATCATCCCTGAATTTCTGAATTCGAACCCAATTCCCAGTAGGCTCCATGCCATTCATTCGCATTTGTTAATTGCATTGGCTATCAACCGTGTCAGTCTTTCCTCCATAAGCTATAGGTCTATGGTTCCCGAGAGCCGAGGCTACCCCCGGACTCGTCCATCACCCCCAGGCACCATGGGGGGGGTGAGTATTGAGACATCACTATTTCAGTTGAGAAGCCAAGCCCAGGACGACAATTTGGTCCCATTGCCGCAGTTGGGGACCCCAGACGAGGCGACCCAGCCACTCCCCAATGGACTTTATGGACCCCCAGAGAACAGGGTAACACTTGGTGTTGGGGAAGGTGTAATATGCATGTAATATTGGGTCTTAACCTAAATCAATAAGGAGCCTTCATCGATAAATCCATAAAACGTTTTATTAAAGATTAGTTTAGCACACAGACAATAGATTTGCCAGAACTCTTGTCTTTCAAATCTGTTTCCCCCACCGCTCCTTCCACCAGGTGTCTTGCTCCAGCACCACCTTCATTCAGTGCTGTAAATCAGGCTGGAATTGGGCTTGTGCAGTCTGGGTCAATACGGTGGGTTGTCTGTGTATCAGATCCTCTGAAGATGCCAGCCACAGATGCAGGCGAAACGTCAGGAGAAAATACTAATAACACAGCCTCAAAGCCAGAAACGTAAAACGTGCAGAAACGGAGCTTACCAGCAACCAGGTAAGTCCGTCGCCACGCGGAGCAGTGCGAGTTCGCTGCTCCACACTCCTCGGCGTCCTGCGGCATTCAAAATGGTGGCTTACAGCTGGCGGAGGCTCTCCACCAACCGGAGAAGCTCGCCAACCAGAAGCCCGTCCTCGGTGGGCATGCAAATCTACACCGGGCTCTGAGACGGGGCTGCACAGGACTGCACGCACCGTGCTTTTTAAAAACCTCCTCAAAAGTGGTTTTTAAAAAACACATGGCGCCACCACTTCCGGTTGCTCCTGTGTGGATTGGGGTGTGGAACTACGCTAAAGTAGTCTGCCCTAATCCACTCCACGGTGTAGACGACCTCCGTCAGAGGTCGCTCTACACCGTTTTATTACCCCCGTGTGGAAAGGGTCTATGAATTGCAATGATCTTGTACATTGTATTACATAACTATTTTCATTTTACATAGTTTTCAGAAATAGGTTTGTAGAAGTTAAATGTTCATTTTTTCCCCCATTTTTAATTTTTTGAAGACTTTGGGGAACGTGGGGAAAAAACTCTTTTTTTCTATGTTTTTCTAGTTTTTCTCAGGACCTTCACATCTCTATTCATGCCATAGGTTTGGATCACTATAGGTATCATGGTCAAAAGTATCTTAAGAATTGTAGTTTGCTGACAATCCTTGCTTATAGAGCCCTACTTCATTCCCCATCATGACTGTCCTTTCCACTAATTCCTTAGAAATAGTAGATTTCTAGCAGGCTAGATAAATACTATAATGTACCTTTGGCCTTCTTTTAGAACCAAACTAAGTATTCTAAATCAGCATTCCTCACCTCACATGATCCATGCTCCTAACTTCATTGTAAAAACAAGTCTTCACATGGCAGATTGCACAAATACTCCTCTAAAGTGATTTGCCCCCAATTACTAAAAGTGCTGCAGGAAACTCTCCTGTTGCAGAGGATGGAGAACAGAGGCAGCAATACAGCCAGCTGTAAATCATTTGTGCTAATGTTGGGGATGGCGAGGGTATGACTAAAAACTGCAGAGGGAGCCCAACTGCAGTCAGTGATAGCATAAAGTTTTCTTGTATTGGTGCTGCTTTTCTGTGGGTGTGGAGTACTAGGTCAGCAGGTCAAGATACTCCAATGAAAAAGGCCCTTGATCTGCCCATTGGTTTCTGCCTGAGTGTCTTTTCATGAAGTAACAATATTAACACACTGTTTTCAGGGCCATAAATTAGCTGTGTGATGAGGCACAACCAGCTGTTGCTAGGCGTGATTTAACTGCCCAAGCAGATGTACTTGCTGCTATATTGTCTTTCCTAACTGAGAAAGTAGGTTCTTTCAAGCCAAAATATTAAAGTTATGGTCATTTTATAATGTAACACATTTAATTACTCCTGTGAGTGGTATACATGCATAATGTAATGCTAGACAAGGAGAACAGTGCTCATGAAAATGGGGTTAGTGGACATATGGAGAATGCAGAAATCCACTTTATGCATTTGAAAGGGCTTAACTTACTGTTGTTGAAAGTGGCTCTCCCAGACTTCAGGCAGAGAGATTATTCCTGCCTATGCTGCTCAAATTCATTCTTACTTGAGACAATGGGGACTAGTCCTGGGATCTTGTATACATAAGGTTCACCACACTGAATTATGGGCCCTCAGTAAAAGGTGGCTATATCTTACATATTTCTGTTAGGAAGAGACCTGTTCTAGCCCTGCCATACTATTTTAAGCTAAGGATGCTTGGACTCAACCCAGAATTTCCTCAAGAAGCTGTTCTCTGGATCAGAGTATAAACTGAACAGCTGATAAAAGATGTGTCAGCGAAGGAGCTCTGGAAGATGTAGTTTTCCAACATGCCTGAGGAGGATCACCAGGTGTCCCAGGAACCGCATGAGATGGTGGTGTTGACACAATGCTTGATGAGAAATAGATCTGAGTACATAATGAACAGTGGAGTCAAGCAGCTTCCTTGTGTGGTATCCACCATTGATAAAATAAAGTTGAAAAGAAGTGATCTTGTAACATTGTTACCCTGATTTCTGGGGGGCCCATGAGGGACACCTAAGTGCGCTCCAAATATTACAAGGTTAGGAATTAGCAAAGAGTACAACCTAGCACTATGAGAGGCAGGGCAACGTAGCGAGACCTTTTACCCAATGTCTACAGGGTCAGGCCGAGTCAAGGAGCAAACAGAATTAAATAATAATTGTTGTTTTTATTGATATACAGTCAAACACGTGTATGCAACACACTCACACAGAGATCTATGGAAATAAAAGTAGGAGTGGGATAGAGGAGGAGGTTTTATATGGGAAATACTACACCTGTCCTGAAGCCCGGGTAGACTGAAGAAAAAGATCTGTAGCAGAGGAGATTCTCAGCACGAGAAGATGAGGGGAAGGCTCGTCAAACGAAGCGACAGCAAGGTGGGATGGAAGCCGCTCCTCTGATCCAAGCGATCAGAGGAAGCGCTCAAAATCAGGGAGTCTTATAGGGGGAAATGTGGCCACAGGCTAGTCTGTTCCCAGGGATAACAATGAGTTATGAGCTGGAGACAAAGCCTCCGAAAGGTCAGTATTTTGCATGATTAAGTTATGACAGAGTTGTCAATAGAGTAGCCAGTATGCAAACGCAGAGTGCTTGACAGTTGAGTATTCGGCCCATCAAGCTGCCTGCTCGGGGCACGGAATCCTTTGTAAGTAGCGTGCATACATAAAGCGGTACTTCCCTTGAGGTCTCCTAAAGTGGCAGTCTGGCTATTTCTGGCCTGCCTGGATTTGTTTTGGAATGTTTCAGCTATTGTCAGCCGTGCCTGTATGCGTGCTTGTCTGGGGGCCTCGCAAGCACATGGAGAGGAAGGGGTAAAGAAGGCCAAATTATTGATATCAAATGATATCTAGTATCCCACAAGTCCGGGCTAGAAACTACAGTAACAACATGGTTACTTTCCTCTCAGTGCCCTTTTCAAATCAACTGCCCACTGCATACTGATGGTTCCAGCTGTCTTTGATGGCCTCTTACTTTTAGCTGCCTTTATCCTCCTCCTGCCATTTGAGGAGTGGAGGAACAAGTGACTTATTTTATTTTTTTCTCATGAGCTATGTTCATTACAGAAAGTGGAGGTCAAGCTGTTGTTTCCTGTCTTGATGATCGTGTTACCATGGTTATGATATGTCTGGTGAGAGCACTAGATATCTTTTGATATCAAATAATTTGCCCTTTACTTGACCTTTCTCTGCCACCCTACTCCACGTGTTTGCAGAGGTCGACCGGACAAGCACGTATTAGGTGCGGCCGTTAATGGTTGTAATTTACAAACCTCATTTAGGCAGGCAACTTAAGCCTCTTTGATGCTTCAGGGAACACCCTCTTGCAAACCGGCCTTGCTCAGCGTGAATCTACACAAAGACGCACGGCCAAGTGCCGAGCCATTCCTTTATGTTTGGCCATTTGCATACTGGCCATGGTATTGTCATCAAGCGCTAAGCCCATCATGTAAAACTTGACCTTTTCCAACGCCTTTGTCCAGCTACAAATTTCCTTTGTTCTCACCAAGCATGGCATGGCCTGTCGGTAAAATCCACCCTATAAAAGGTCCCTATTTCCGAGTCCTCCTCAGATCGCTCCTGAATTCCATCCAGCCTTGCTGCCACTGTGTTTGGCGAGCTGTCCCCTCAGTTTCCAATAACTGAGTCTGCCTCCCTCCTTGAAATACTTTGGATCACCCTGGACTTCCATCTAGCCTTGCTGCCGCTCTGTCCAGTGAAGTTGTCCCCTCAGCAAGCCGCGCTGAGCTTTCTTCCCTGCAACCCTCTGTTTCTCTCCAGGACTACGAGACCAGCTGTCGTATTACCCATTCCCCTGAAAACTCTCCATTTCTATTTCTTAGTTAGCTGTGTGAATGTGTTGTCTTATTCGTTGTTTGTCCTTTAATAAAGCTATCATTTTTGTTACTTTAAAACTTGTCTGGCCGCTCTCTGACCTGACACTGTAGACATAGGATAAAAGATCCTAGCTAAAGTTATCCTGCCTCTCATTAGCTTAAGAGAGTTCTTGAGACTAATTTCCCCATCTTATGTTGTTGTTTGGTTATTTGGGCACCCCTCCTGGGACCCCCAACATACAGGGTAACAATGGTGCTTTTTACAAACCAAAAAGGAGAGTCATTCTCTTTCTCTCCTTATAGAGGCAATTTGCTTCAAGGCAGGATTTTGCAGGCTATCTTCTGTTGTGAATAAACAGGAATCAAGCTTGTGAGGAAGGTTATTAACCCTCCTTTCCCAGTTAACTGAGGATGGGCTGTGGAGTGACCCAGGAAGGCAGTACATATATCAGCCTCAATCAGGGATGGTCATAATTCTTCATAATTGTCTCCCTTTTGCATTTGGTGTGCAAGAAGAAGGGATGATTGTTGTATGTGAACGAGAATGGGAGAGCAAACATGCAACTAAAATTAAATAACTATTGTATAAATGATATTTCAGAATGATTCTTTCTTCCCTGTATTGCTGCTGCAAAAGAAAGGAATGAGCAACTTGAGCAGTTGAGCTTTCATTATGTGTAGAGATAGGAGCAAACATCTGTATAACAAATTTGTTGGCTTAGGGGTAGATTGCAGGGAAAGATGAAGACTGATTCAATTAAGAGATAGTCCATTTCCACCCTACACTGTTATGGTGTTGTTATTCCACTTTCAACATGCTGTGGAATTATGGAGATTATAGTTTACTGAGGCCAAAGAGCTCTCTGGCTGAGAATTCTAAATGCCCCTCCCTAAACTGCAAACCCCAGGATTCCATAGGAAGTTGAAAATGGAATAATAGCATGTTACCCTGTTTACTGGGGGTACCGGGAAGGACACCAAGATAACCTTACAATTACAAGATGAGGAAATTAGTCAAGAGTTGAGTATTCAGCTTGCCAGGTTGCCTGCAGGGAGTCCTTTGTAAAACAGCATGCATACATAATGAAGGTGTTTGCAGAGAGGTCTCCTAAAGCAAGGATCTGGCTATTTCTGACCTGCCTGGGTGGAGAATGGAATGTTCAGCAATTAGTGGCCGAGCCTAGTTCTGTGCTTGTCTGGGGGCCTCACAAACACGTGGAGAGGGGTGGTGGAAGAGAGCCAAATTATGATATCAAAATGATATCTGGGGGTATCTCCAAGTTGGCCTAAACTGCAGTAACAATCCCCCCCCCAAAATGGGTGATGTTGGGACAATATCAGTCATTTTCCAATTAAACATTTTAAAGCAATTTTAGCACCTAATAGGGGTCTACAGGATCAGAGTTCGTATCACTCCTATGGCAAAGAGGCTTTTGCAATGAGCACGAGGGATTCCTACCTTATAAAAACATTCCTAACTAAAAACCTAACCTAAACACATTCACACAACAACAAGCAATAGCAAGGAATGGTAACCAATGAAAGAACCTGCCCGCCAATGGAGAAAGGCAATATGGCAATGCAAAATGAAATAATCAATGAAATACCGTAAATCCCATGCAGGGTCTGGCAATGAAGGCAATCCAAGAAGCAATCAGTTCAATGTGGATAATGGAATGAGAGTTCTTAGTCCGGGGGAGGTGAGGTGCAAGCAAAAGTCTCTGCACCCCCCCAGGAACAGGAAAATTCTTGTAGCTGGAGCAAATGAGCAACATGAGTCCATCCGGAAAGCAGAGCTGGAACAACAACAAAATGTCCAAGTCTGGACAAGCTAGCCAGGGAATGCTAGCCCTTTGCAGGAAGCAGCTTTCAAAGTGTTGCAAGAGGAATAGTCCAAAAGGCAAATGCAAAAGTTCTTGAAGCCAAAGAGTTCGGCAAACAGTTCTTTTAAATTTGCTGGGACGTGGCTGGATCACTCCTTCTGGGGTCCCACAATGGCATCAGAGGACTCGGGTTGTCTCCTCGGGCCTGGCTTCCAACTGGAGCGGTGGTGTTACAGCTTTCACACATCCCCATGGTGCCCGGGGGCAATGGTCTGGTCCAGGGGTCGACCTGGTTCTCTGGAGCCGTCGACCTGTAGCTTATTGGTACAAGACTGACATGGTTAGCAGCCAGTGTATATGATCAATGCAAATTAAAGGCACGGAGCCTACTGGGAGTTGAGTTTGGGGTCGAAAGTCAATTATCCGGGGATGATGGGAGCCTCAGTTGGCATTTAACAAGATGCCAGGCAAAGTTGCTAACACGGAGGGTGCAGGGGTGACTGCCTCATACCTTGTCCCCCCTAGGGTGAAGGTTGGTCTGACCGCACCTCAATAGATGAGGGCCCTCCGGGCAAGGTGTACCATCTGTGCTAGATCGGGTCTGCAACAAATATCACAGTGTAATATGAGAGAGTTGGTAATGCAATCCTTTGTATTTCGTTGCCCTATGCCGTGAGCATATAGGCACAACTTATAGAGGTGCTTTTTACAAAGGTAGTGGTACCCGCTTGCTCAGTTGGACTAGGTTAGGCTCTGGCCTTCGCCTGGCAATGAGAGCTCCCATACTGTTTAAAAGACAGACCATGAAACCAATCCGAGACAAGAGCAGGCTATGCTTGCTCGTTGCCAGAGCGGACACTGACCCTCTTGGTGATAGTCCCGGATGGTTGGGCGTTCATATGCAAATACCCTAACAGCATATGCAAATTGGACACAATGCACTGGGGCCGGGTGTCTACCCAATTGTGTGGGTTTCCTACCCTTATGGGGCGTCGGAGAGTAAATCTAAATTTAGGAATCCAAGGCCGAATTTCGTGGAAAAAGAAGCAGCGGCTCAGACTGTTCTCAACCCAACAATCTAGGCTCGCAAATGGAAAGAGGAGAAAGGTCTCCAAAAGCGGAGATCAATCTGGGCAGTAGACTGAGAGTCCAGAGTCAGACCTGGTTCCGCTGTGAGGGTCATGAGACACCCTTGTCTTGCCCTATCATCCCAGGATGCCATTGCAGAAGGCAATCCCTCAGAGTGAGAGAATGCCAGCATCCAGTTTGACTCGTGTCCCTTCCTCAGGGTATCAGGGCTGACTCTGTAGGCCCGATCTACCTCAGAGGATAGGAAGACCTCGGGACAGCCATCCCACAGGTCTTCCCACAAAACAGTAAAAGACAGAAATAACTATTTAAGCAGAACTAAAACAAACCGAACTATTTACATGGTGTGACTATGTACAATAACTGGGAGCTAAGAGGGGTCACCACTCTGCCTCTGCTCCGTGCAGACAATGGCCATTCAACCATTGTCGAGCGCCTCATAGATGGAGACAAACGTCTCCGACAAGTCAATCTCTGGTAAGTCAGTGTAATTTAAAGACACTTGAGGGGCAATCACATTAACGGAAGCCTTCCCGGTGTTCCCCTCAAGCGGGTCGTGTCTGCAATGCCCTTCGGGTCAACTGGCTGGCCCTTCCACTCTTTCAGCTGAGAGACGTGGAAGAATTTCAGCCAGTCTCTCTTCTTCCTAGGAATCCTCACCTGATAAACAGCGGGGGAAATCCACTTCACAGTGGGGATGGGGCCAACCCACTTGGCAGCAAGGGAGTGCTTGTCCTTATAGAAATTTCTATATAGGACGAGTTGACCCTCCTCCCACTGGCAAGGGTGATGCACCCATCCCAGTCTCCTGTCCATCTTTTGCAAGTTCTTCCCCAGCTGGGTTGCCACTTGGCGGTGAACTTGCCCTATGTGCTTCACAAGGTTCCTCATCCACTCGTTATTTAGAACCACCGGCTCTAAATTGGAGGGGAGGCTAGTATCAACCCAAAATGCTCCAAGCAGCATCATCTTCCATCCAGTCATTACCATTTGCGGTGTGAAGCCATGGGACGCCACCGTGCCTTGGAAGACCATCAAAATAATTGGCAGCTTCGTGTCCCAGTCTTTACCGGAGGAACGCACCGAAGGGCTTCCTTCAAAGAGCGGTTTGTCCTCTCTATCTGTCCTGAGCTCTGAGGGTGGTGGGCGATGTGGAAACGTTGGCAAATGCCCAGTGCCTTGCACAACTCCTGAGTAACCTCACCAGTGAAGTGTACCTCTAAGTTGGAGTCAAGGTCACGTGACATTCCCCACCTCACCCAGACATTATTAAAGAGCAAGTGTGCTGCCGTGCTTGCAGTGTTGTCTCTTCAAGGAAAAGCCTCGATCCATTTGCTGAATGGATCGATGACTGTTAAACAATACCTATTCCCACGCGGGGTTGTAGGCAGGGGGCCTATGAAGTCTATCTGGATGTGTGACCAGGGAACCTTGATGCATTGGTGCTGGATGGGCGCGTTGGGGCCAGAGGTGTCAGCATTGACCATGGCGCAAGCCAAGTAGTTGTTGACTCACTGGTCCACATCCTGTTTGATTTGCGGCCACCACCTGGTTTCCTGAACCCTGTCCAGGGTCACACTACGTCCTTGGTGCCCCTGCTTATGCACAAACTGTATGATGTCACTACGGAGGTCCTTGGGTACGATCCAGTGGCGCTGGCCACTGGCATCAATATCCCAATACACTCCCTCTAGCTGGGAGACCTTGAACTGGCCAACTCCAAGATCTCAGAGTCACCTTTTTGCAGCACTCCCAGGTCCAACATGGGAGGGACTAACTGTTCCTTTGGCTTAACATTAATGGTAGCGATGGGAGTCCCATCGTCCTGTAAATCGGCATCCCAAGCTATTGCGTCTGCCCTGGTGTTCCATATCCAGGTAGCCATGTTCTTTTTCTGATGGCCTCGGACGTGAGCAATCCATGTAGGGGCTGTCCATTCTTCAATTTGGGCTGCAATTCAGACCCATTTCTCTAGATGGGCTATGGGCTTCCCATCAGATGTTTTTAGGTCATTTTGGAGTCAGATTGGTAACCAGATGCTGGCAGCCTTAGTAGTCCAGTCAGAATCAATATATATGGCCAGGGGGCAGTCAAGCAGTTCGTGCTCTAAAATAGTTTGCAGAGCCTCTACTTCCACCGCTTGGCTGGAATGTGGTCAGGCTTTCCCCCATAGGGTGAAGGAGTCTGCGACGCAGATCACTCCATAGCCTGTCCGTGGGCTACCATCCACGCGCATGGATGATCCGTCACAGAACCAACAAACAAAGCCCTGTAATTGAGCTTCCTCAAGGGAGGCTCCCCATTCCACTGGCCATTGACTAGTATTTAAAGGTGGTAAGGGGCACTCATGCGTGGCTCCAGTCACAACTAGACCATAGGGAGCTGGTGGGTCCTGCGGCTGTTTCTGAAAATCCACCCCACGCGACACCAAGGAAATGGTCCATTTGGCAATCCTGGCATTGGACACCTGGCGATTCTGGACTTTTCCAGAGAGGATGTACTTAAGCGGTGTGGGGGGGGGATCTGGACAATCACATGGGCACCTCCAATCATAAATTCCCAAAGTGTTAGAGCCCAGACTAATGCGAGGCAGGTTTTCTTGCAGGGAGTAACTTTGGTCTCACGTGGGTCCAGATTTCTGGAGGCGTATGCTATCGCATGCTGAGTGCCGTTAAGTTGTTGAGACAGAACTGCCCCTATACTCCTATCCTAGGTGGGTAGTTGTATAAGGAACAGCTTGGCCATATTTGGGTGAGCAAGAGCTGGTGCTTTCGTCAAGTCCTCTTTAAGTTGGGCGAATGCCTGCTGTTGTGCTGGTCCACAGTCCTATTGGGCATTCTTCTTTAGTAGGGTATACAGAGGTCTTGCCTTGGTGACAAAAGACTCTATAAAGTCCCTAGAAAAGTTGAATGTTCCCAGCAGGGAGCGCAGGGAGTGCACATCTGTGCGTGCTGGCAATTTGGAGGTCACTTCTACCCGCTGTCCATTGGGAGTGCGACCTTCAGTGCCTAGACAAAGCCCTAGGTATTTTACCTTGGTGGACACCAATTGGGCTTTTTCCCTGTTAGCTTTAAATCCGGTGTCACGGAGGATTTCTAACACCTCATGGGTGATTTCCCTGGTCTTTTCCTCCAAATTGGAATGTATCAAGATATTATCCACGTAGGAAAAGATGTGGGCCCTTGAAGCTGGCTGCAGCTTGTTCCACATCTTAACCACATGTGAATGGCAAATGCTCGGGCTGGAATGGAAGCCCTGGGGCCTGCATTTAAACACATACTGTTGACCCCGGAACATGAAGGCAAATTTGTACCAACACACCTCGTATAAAGGGATCGAATGAAACGCATTCACCAAATCCAAAACGCTATAATATTTAGCTCCCGCCACGATGGCGGACAGGATTTCATTGTACTTAGCTACAACAGGCACCACGGGAGGGGTAACAGAGTTTAGGGCTCTTAAATCTACAGTCATCTTCCACGTTTTGCTGTCAGATTTCAGCACCGGCCATAAGGGCGCATTGCAAATGGATTGCTTAGGGGTGACTATGTCCCACTTGATGAGTCCCTCAATGGTTTTCCCTATGCCTTCCTCTGCTTCGGCTGGGTATTTGTATTGCTTTTGAGGCAGGGGATCCTGGCCTTCTATCAAGACACAGGCTCCCTTTACAGTCCCGCACTCCATTTTGTCTCTAATCCAGATCTCTGGGAACTTCTTCACCCATGGGTCATTAGTCACACAATGCACAGGGGCAGGAGCTTTAATGGTGGCACAGTGGTGCACGGCCGAAATCTCTGCTGGTCCTTGATCTAACTGCCATAGAAACCCGTTCGCGTAGTCCACCATGAGCCTGTTTCCCCGAAGAAAGCCGATGCCCAAGAGGCCATCGTCCTCACCCCGGTTCTTGCAAGCCCACAACTGGAAATGGAACATTTCTATGGACATTGGGATGTTAGTCCAAGCTCGGGCTTGGTGACCCCCCTGCCATATCCAGAAAGCTGGACATGCTCAGGTGTAGGTTCACCGTGTCTTACAAGTTTGGGGTACAGCAAGTTCAGTGCCGCACCAGAGTCTATAAGAAGGCTGGCAGGAGTCTTTTCCCTCTTGGTCCCTGTGCCTGCCTTCACCCAGAACCTCCCCCACCTGTCTGGCTTCAGCTTAGCCATAACATTGCGGGGAAGCTTCCTGGACCGGGGGCACCCCTATTCTTGCACTATTCTTGGATAGTATCCAGTCGGAGGAGGGCCGTTGATCACGGCACTGACCGGCTGTTTACCTCCCGCCTGAAGCTGCTTATCCAAAGCCCCAATCAGTTAGGAGGTGGGACATTTGTTGAACTGGCTCATGTCCAGTCTGAACCTAAGTAGCATACCCCAGATTCTCACTCTGTCCAAGGAGTACGTCTGGGCCATGGGGTTGTACCTGCCAGACATCTCCCTGGGAGAGCTTGAGTCCAGAGGGCTGTTTGGGGGCAGTTGGCTGTTGTGGGGGATTCCCTGCCTTGCCGGGCTGGCTGCGGGAGTCCCTTCCTTGCCACTGCCTGCTGTCTTGTCTGGGAGCTGGGCACTGATTCCAGTTCCCCTTGGGAACTGAATTTGGTGCCGTTTTCCTGTGTTGGGAATGGGGTCCATAATTGGAGTAAGTCACCTCCGATATGGGTTCCCAATTCCCAGTTTCCTTTCTATGTGCCTTGATGGGGGGTCTGAGGGAACCAGCCTCTCTCAGCAGGTTGGAAACCCGCTGGAGATTACTTCCAAAATCCTCCCAGCTTGTGGTTGCTGGATCCACCAAACCCAGGGCCATCTTTGTCTCATGGTTCAAGCCTCCGTACAACAGAGTCTTGAACTCCACATGGTCAAAGTCGTAGCCATGCGTGGTCAGAGGGACCTTCTCGGCCAGAATGGCAAGGAGCTGCTTCCGTGCCACGTAAGCTTCAGGGTTCTCATGAGGACCCTGTTGCTCCATGACATAGAGCATGCTCGCACTCTGTCCAGACCACAAAATCTTAATTACCGATCTCATCCAGGTGTGGGCCTCGAGCCTAACCAAACCTCGAGTGGCCACAACTGATTCGAGAGTTGGGAGCTCAGAAGGGGACGTGCAAAGCTGAGCCAGCTTGGTCAGGTCCTGGCCATTAGCCATGGGATCCGAGTGGATGACTGCATTCAACCACTTGATCCCGGTGGACCGACTTAGTGGACCCAGTTGATCCGCAATGGCCTTGACCTCGGTGGCATGCCAGGGGACCCTAGTCTCATTGACCTGCATCTCCTGTGTCTCTGCTCTATCTTCATTTCCTTCTCCTATGGGGGTGGTCCGCCTTGTCATGGACCGTGTCTCTACCGGGTGGACTGGGACCTTAGGGTCACTAAAATCTGGATTATGGGGAAGGGTTGCCAGAGCATCCTCCAGCAAGGGCTCCCGGAAAAGTCCTGGGCAAAAATTGGGAGCAGCTCTGGGCACACAGCCGAAATTAGGGCCTTACGGGTTTGGAAATGGCTCTCCAGCAATTTGCTTAAGGCAAGCTGCATGACTAACAGACTCCTGCTGTTCCTTAACTTGCCCTACCATGACTCTGGCCGCAGCTCGGGCATGATCCAGCTCAGCCTCTAAGGCGTGGGCTTTCTCTTCCCAAGTTTGCACCACTAACGTGATGTCACTAAGCTTCTGTGCGGAGGCCTGCATGACAAACACGAAAGTTACCTTGTCCGCGCGCAGTGCCTCGATCTTGGCATGAAGTCAGGCATTCTCCTTCTCTACCTCTGCTAGCCTCCCTCGGGTCTCAACAAGGGCACTACTAGCGTCTCTGGCCGTAAGCCAAAGTCCCCAAGCGGCCAAAGCATCCTTTGATGGCCCGAATGGGATTTTTGATTTGCGCGCCAGGGCGTACGCTTCACAGAGTGAGGTAAAGGGATTGGCCGTCTGGAAGATAGAGTCCTTCCATGGGCATTTCCCCTTACTCAACACCCACCTTTCCAGCTTTCCTCGGACCTCCTCCTCACACATGAGGTCCTTAACAGTAACTGGGCTCTCCTTGGCCATTTCAACAACTTTACAACTAAACTTCCTAACACAAAAGAGGGACCAGGAACTGGAGTGACGGGTAGTATCACCTAGACCCCTAGGGGAGCTGTAGGGAAACGAACTCTGTGGAACTTCTCTAGAAAAGAGGGACGGTAACCTATCTCCAGCCTGCCCAAACAAAAGTCACTTTTGTACACCCAAGCCCGGTTTTACACCTCGACAGCGTTAGGGACAGAAGGATGAGGAAACGGTTCAGGGACAGGGAGGTCACCGGGACCCAGGGGACCCTCAGGAGCACTTCACCTGCCTGAAGGGGGGAGACGAACACTTCGGAACTTACTATGCCACCTGGCCAAGCAGTGGGGAAAAAGGGGCAAGGAACCAAAACCGAACCATCCCTAACTGGTTTTCTGGGTGAGAGGTGCCTTCCTCTACCATGAGCCAAACCTCTAAACCCTAGGCTAGGTCGGGAATCACCACCTAGTCGGCTAGCCAATCGGGACACACCCGAAAATTACACAGCGGGATGCACCCATGCTTTCACTAAAACTACAACAACTACTAGCGGGACGCAACTCTGGGGAGGGGGTTTCTCTAATGGTAATGCTGCCTTGCCACCATGGTGTTGGATGAGTGTAGACTGTTACTTACGTATCCACTAGCACTAGGATCTCAGCCCACGATAGACCCCAAGTTAGGGAGGTACTTCCTGGATCAGCCACTTGCACAGCCCTGTCATCTACAATGATTCACTGACGGAGCAAGTGACCATGTAGGTACGGCCACCGTGCACGGCCAAGAATGAAAAGGAGCAGAATCACCAGATAGAAACAGCTCTAGAGCTCAAACCCACCACTCTCTCACACACACACGTGTTCCTGCCTACCAGTGTTCTAGCAACTTGACGGCCATTCCCTAAGTCAGTACCAGCCTGATTTGAGGAGGTTCGTGACTCCTTCTCAAATTAGGGGTACCGGGGTTGCCCGCACTACTCCACCACTCTGTTACCCTGTTTACTGGGGGTCCTTACAATTACAAGATGGGGAAATTAGTCCAGAGCACTGGTTGGCACTACGAGAGGCAGGGTAACACAGCAGGATCTTGTAACCCAATGTTTACAGGGTCAGGCCAAGTCAAGAAGCAAACCGTGTGGGAAATAATGAATCATCTTTATTAAATACAGGCACACAATATAAGCAACACATGCACATAGATAACTAAGGAAAATAAAGGTGAAAATATGATAGCGGAATTTTCAGAGGGATAGTGCATTTGGGTGATACGGAACCTGTTCCTGGAAAGAAGATAGAGAGCGAAGCTGGGGTGCGATGTATCTCAGCTACCAGAACTGAGGGGAAGGCTCGCCAAGCGGAGCGGCGGCAGGGCGGGATGGAACTCAGGAGCAATCTGAGGATGGTCTTGGAATCAGGGTTTTTTATAGAGAGAAATGTAACTGCAGGCTATGCCATACTTGGGGACAACAATGTGTTTTAGGAGTGGGACAAAGCTTTGGAAAGGTCAGAATTCAGCATGATTGAGTTAAGTCCGAATTGACAAAGAGTTAGCCAGTATGCAAATGCAGAGTGCTTGGCAGTTGAGTATTCAGCTTGCCAGGTTGCCTGCTCAGGGCAGGGAGTCCTTTGTAAAACAGTGTGCATACATAATGAAGGTGTTTGCAGAGAGGTCTCCTAAAGCGTTGATCTGGCTATTTCTGGCCTGCCTGGGTGGAGAATGGAATGTTCAGCAATTAGTGGCCGAGCCTAGTTCTGTGCTTGTCTGGGGGCCTCACAAACATGTGGAGAGGGGTGGTGGAATAGAACCAAATTATGATATCAAAATGATATCTGGGAGTATCTCCAAGTAGGCCTAAACTGCAGTAATAAGCACTATAACAATGTAGTGTGGAAATGGGTTACTTTTGTTCAGCATAGTTTGCAAGAGAAAGTACTGACTCTCTTGGGTCCCTCTGAATCTAGTTTCAGTAAAGTAAGAGAAACAGACATAAAAAGTCATAACTAAGACTTTTTTAGTTACTTTGAGATGTACATACATGTCTAAGTCCTGACCAACAACTAAAAGAAGGTTTCAAGTAGAGAAGGAGCTCAGCAGAACTGGTAATCGCCAGCTTGAAAGAGAAAGAAAAGAGAGAAAGGAAAACAGGGAGGAGAGCTTTTTTTTTTTTTCCCATCCGTGAGTGTGTGCGCATGTGTGTGTCCACAGACTTCTGAAGAGTCTTATGGGCACATGGTTGCTTAAATGTATGATGACCATACATTACAATTGTTGATTGACCAAATGGGAAAACTTCTAGAGATAGTATATATTGGCGACATGCAATATGAAACATCAAACTTTTAACTGCCATGACAGCCCGAGATGCTTTCCTTACTATTCTCACACCTGAGAACATTAAGATACAATGTGTTGGATCCAAATTTGGTTGTGTTTAGACTAGACTAGTTGAAATCACTGAAAAAGTCAGTCATTCCCAGCTTAAATATGACTATGTCTGGATCTAACCCATAATTGTAGATAATTATGAGATTTATACCCTAAACATTCCCAGAAGACTTTTTCATTTTAATTTACCTTTTTGTGGTCAGTGCAGTAAGGTGATATGTAGCTTTTAGCTGTAGTTAAGCTGATATGTATCATCACTTTACTTTTAATTAAGACCATAGGGGTGCTTTTATATTTGTGAATGAGAGATGAAACATGATCCTTTATGCCCAACTATAGGACTTTATATTCTAAACTTTGGCTTTGAGAACACTACAGTAGACCCTTCGCCTTCACGGAGGATAGGGAAAAAGAACCCCACGAAAGTGAAAAAAATGCAAATAACCATGGGCCCCACCCCACCAAGGGTAGGGTGGATGCAGGAGAGAGCCAGCGAGGACAGAGCTTTCTCCTTGTACCCACCCATGCGATCAGGGAAGCTATTTCAGCAGGGAAGCTGTTTCCTCACTGGCTGTCTCCTGCGCCCACCTCCACCCGCACTATCAAGGGTGAGGAGAAAGCCAGCAGGGAAGCTGTTTTCTTGCATGGGTAGGTGAGAAGCAAGCAAGTGGGGAAGCTCTTTCCTCTCTGTCTCCTACACCTCCCCTCACCCGTGCTATCAGGATTGGGTGGGTGGGGGCGAGGGGAAAGCCAGCAGGGAAGCTCTCAGCAGCAGAAGAAGAAGCGCAGGGAACAGGAAATTGCTCTCCCTGCACCCTCCCCGGCCCAGAGGGGGAGAATGAGGGGGCTAAGTGGGCACCTCATGAATAATCAAATTCATGAAAGTGAAACCCGTGAATGTGGAGGGAGAACTGTATATCAGAATTTGCATACCACATTCTGTGTGGGAGTGGTGAAATTCCTTATGCATTTTTAAACTTTATCTCAGAGCTTGGAAAAATGGGAGATGGTGGGTTGTACCTTCCATGCTGGCTGGGGGGTTCTGGGAGCTGTAGTTGAAAAACTCTTAACCTTTCCAAGTTCTTGGTTACCCCACCAAAACCTTGAGATACCTGTTGTGGGTGCTGCTGTTACTGAATGTCAATTCAATTCAATTTGTTTATTTACAGGCATAGACCAAATAAAAATATGTAAAAAAGTTACTATTGTTAGGATGGGTAAACAACCACACTTCATCATATTCCCAGGTGGACATGGAGCTGAATTGAACACCCAAAAACACAAGTAGGAAGGAAGAAAGGAAAGAAAAACAAAGGAAACATACACACAAAACAATTTTGGCCAAAGGATCCCTCCGGGTATCAGAACTATGTTCGGTATAGCCTAGTAACAGTAGTGAAAAGGAAGGTTGTCTTTATTCTTCCATAGTTCCCCTTTTATACCATTTTCATGCTTACGTAAAAGAGAAGATTCATACATCAGCATTAGCAGACTCACAGCTTGTACGCATGTTACATTTTATCTGACCCTCAACGTTTCCAAGTCTGCATGTTCCAATCAACATCCTGGGTCATTCCCAAAGACATCTTTGATGTTAGCAATGTCCTTCCCTTTGCACAAACATGAACAAAGCAGAACAAATAATTCTAATTCAAAGGTTGTGAGAAATGGTCACTACCGCAGAGCTATAAAGTGAGCTCTGAGTGTCCAAAATACTAATCAACACCATAGTAAAGGATTTTCAAGTGTTAATTCTATAGCAAGTTACAGAGCAGCACATTTCAAGCCTAACAGCATAAAATAATAAAATAATACACACTTACAGTTGCAGCGAAAATTCACATCATACATACATACAATAGATACAGGCACACTAAGTATTAAGTACATTAAATTTATATAAAAAATCCAAAAATTTAAGATAGATAAAATTTTATGGATTAAATATATCAAAAGTATCTAAAATTGCATGCTCAGGGGTGATGGGTGCTGCCAAAAGCACACACAATGACACAGTAGCGGGGAAAATAAGGTCACAACTTTATTGGCTACAGTTGCCAGAAGGGTTGCCAAATGAGCATCAACCTGTTGATCAATGAGTCTGACCATCCAGCCCATTGCCAAAACTGCTGGGACAACAAAGCAGGCACTGCACCAAGGGGTTGCCCTGGTGGCCTCCCCTGCTACCAGGGAGTGTGGGAACATCATGTCATATGGTGCAGTGCACAACCACCATCTCACTGCACCCCTCAGTCCCTAAGGGAGGGGCTCCCAAACCATGATAGCACCTGGGATACTGAGAACTATGAACTCATATCCAGGATCCATACCCTGTACCCATGCTACAGCCAAAAAGGGCAGACCGCCTGGCCCACCTTCCACCAACCCTGAGACAATTGTGGTCAACAACCAGGCCTCCCGATGAAAATCCCCAAAGTCCTGAGATCCAAGAGTCAGTATGCTGAAGCTCCACGCAAAGCCCTTCTTTGTTCCTGGCTGATGTTGTAGTACTCCAACCCGCTTATTCCAAGCAGTGATTCTCTTAATTCATTTGCTGCTGGTCCAAGCGCTTGTGCTGTCCTGTCTTGACTCTTTGTGTAACCTGACAGGCGAGCTCTATTCGCAGAGAGAAAAACATTAATCTCCATCTAATCCGAGGCCAGGGCGAATGTGGCCTACACAGCCCCAGATTTCCATCTCCTGACCATCATAATGGCCTCTGCCTGTATATAACATGCTGCTGTCTTGGTGGCTGCCCCAATCTTAAATGAATGGCTGCCAAACTCCAAAAAAAGAGTCACAAGGGCCACCAAATGCTTGAATCTTGCTGAAAAAGGATATACCTGTCAAGTGAGAGGCATGGTCTTGGGAGCCAAGCCTGAGTCCTTGAGATGGGCTAAAATTTGGAGGACCTGCCTCTCAGAAGCTGGGCCTGACAACTGGAAACCTTCTGTCTTGCGAAAGACCTGGAATCTTCTAAGAACTCTCCAATAAGCCCTAAAAGTTTCAGGGGCAACAGATTGAAATACTCTCTGCATTACACTGATCTCCCAAGCTGCTGTAGGTTGTCTGGGAAAGCTGCTGACTGCTGATCCACCTCTGGTGCCAAGGAACAAAATTTGCTTTCCTGAAAACAAGATAAGGAATCTGCAATCTTGATATCCAGACCTGGCACATGATGAGCAGCGAATGTTACGTTGGCCAATAAACAAATGAACAACAACCTCCTGACCAACCTCCTGGCTCTCTCAGAGCGAGAAGATAACCTATTGATAACACTGACCACAGCCTGATTATCACACTAAAAGCAAACTTTTTTGTCCCTGAAGTGCTCTAGCCAAATGGTGACTGCTACCACAACAGAGAAAAGCTTGAAGAAAGTGAGGTCCCTGACAATGTCTCCTGAACCCAGTCCTCAAGCCAACTCTGATCACACCAGTGCCCACAGAAATGCACCCCAAACCTATACCTCCCACTATATCAGAATGCACCTATAGCCCCATCCCCAGTTCAAATTTGTCCTGCCACATAGAGACACCACTGAAGGTGTTTAAAAAACAATTGACCCGGCAAGAATGACATATGCGCAACACTGGAAAGAAGGAAATTATATTGATATAAAAGAATGGAAATTAAAAGTTCTGGATATGGTAGAGATAGAAAGGTTGGCTTTTTCACTTAAAAATAAACCAGTTCAGAACTTTGAAAGAGAATGGCAAGAAGTTCTGAATTGGATAAAGGAATAAGGGAAAGAATAAGAAAGAGTGTTGGAAAAAATGGTAATGAAAATTAAAGATGTTATAGAATAAGTATAAGCTGAATGTAATAAGATTAAGAGTAATAATGTGTTAATCTTAGAATAGAAAAAAATGTATAAATGGGATGTAAACACAAACTTAACTGGAAAAATGATGCTCGGAAGCAGGGAGGGGGGTTATTTTGAGTAAAACTTTAATAAAAATATATACACACCAAAAAAAAAGAAAATAAAAAAAATTGACCCAAACCAGCAAGCCCTCTTTAACCTCATTTGTAAGCCTGATGCATCCTGTTGCCTTCTCCAATGCTCTTCCACCACAGTCAAAGAAGAACTGGCTGGGAGCCATGCAGACAGGGGAAGAAATGCCCTGGCACCCACCAAGAGTGGGAACTGAATCTGGGCACAAAAAGGTCCAGACTCAGGCTCCCACCAGCCGTTGAATTCAAACAAGGTTTGAATTCATTGGCTGCCCACTCTTCCCTTCCCAGAAGGCAGTGGGGCTGCAAAGCCCTCTGGGAAGGAGACATATGGTTCAGCATGGCTAGATACACTGCTGCAGCAAGGCCCCCCTGTTCTGCAACCCATCTGGCCCAGTAAGTCAGGCAGCTGCTTTCCTGAATCATATATATCACTGTATTTGTCTATGGATCATAATGGCAGAGGCACAAAACCTAGCCACCTTTTCTGTAATTTGTGAATCTGAATCTGCAAGCAGGAGAGGTAGATAAAATCTTTCTGATCTCCCTGGAAATGTTTATAAAATTAGAGCTATTAAAATGGAATGAGCACCTTGGTAAAATGGACAATACAATAAAACATGTTGTGGGTGCTGCTGTTACTGAATGTCAGATTCTGTTCCAAACAGTACAAAGCAGAAAAAGATGGGTTGGGGGAGGTGGGTGTCTTTGCTGGGTGTAAAATCCTTCCATTCTGCGTTGGCTTAATTCTTTTGCATTTGGACTAAAAGGGGTTAATGGTTCTCTGCTGTAACACATGATTGGTCTTTATGAGGTTGGAGCTTCTGTCTGTCTGAGGCCTACAGATGATGCTAAAGAGCCAATAATGACAGCAATTCAGAGCAATCTAATTATACAAATGGGAGGCTAAACAATTTCATCATCCTTAAATTAGATTGTTCTAATGAGATAAAGACACCAATTAATCCTGAATTAATTTCAATAGCCTATTTCAGGCAAACACTTTAATATGCAAATATAAATGAGAAACAAAGCCTACTGTCAAATGCCAAAGTTCAGAACCTCTCTCTAAACAGCTGCAGTGCTTAACGAGTTTGCCCAGAAAGACTTAACCCCCAGAAAATTTCAGATTCCTTAAAGCCCAGGTAGGTGTCTTATGAGCTAGATAGAATGAGCAGGGTAGGTACTGTGAAAGAGCTCAGATGTCCTTCATGCACTCCAGGGGATGAACCACACTTCATCCTGGTAAATCAGACCCCACAGCCAACAGCAAATTCTGGATACCTGGCCAGCTGCTGTTCAGGAACATCAAGCTGATTTTAATTAGCCCTGACTTAATTATTTTAAATTAGTCATTTTCTATCACCATATGAAAGCTCCAGCTTTATTTTAGAATTTAGAACAAGATTTGGAAGCATACCAGCAATGACTTAAGATACAAATTCCCTAGAAAGAAAGCTTAAGTGAGGAACAATCCTCAAAAAAAGAAAAAGGGGAAAAAAGTCCTTCTGTGAACAGTAAAATCAGGAGCTGGATCATGGATATAGTTATGTCTATCCCCATTCCCAAAATCTCTTACTGATCAATAAACAACATATGTCTACATTAGGGACGTAAAAAAACCTCACCTATATTCTGATACTCAGTGAAGAAAGATGTTGGGACTCTGGAAAATAATGTGCAGAAAATGGATGTCATGCACAGTAATTAGTGTTTTAAATGCATAAAATAGCGTATCTGTACAGAAAATGCTGCTTTCTGCACAATAAACTCATTTCTATGCAAAACCTCTGCATTTTCTTTCTACAGAATAAATCCCTAACCATGAATAGTCTTTGGGAAATGTGCAGTTTTTTATGACTTTCACATACTTAAAAAGACAAATGGTAAAATTTTTGTTCTTGCCTGTGAGAACCAAATGGAAGAAGATATAAATCCCTACTCCTCACTGAGAAAATTTGGATGCTGCAAAATTCTGTATAGTTGGGACTTCTTTTAAAACAGAAAGATCATCTTTGCTTAACTATTTGGAAAGTTTCCTCCCCACAAAGGAAATATTTTTTGCATAGCAAGCTTTTCTGTAGGAAAAAAAAAAATCTGTGCAGGAATTGTGTGTGTGTGTTGCACAAAAGACATCATTTTATACTCCTGTTTTGTTTTGCAAACAGCGCCAGCTGAAATTGCCTCTGCTACAGAACTGTTAAAGGAACAGGATCCATGCCTCTTATTTCACCTGGAAACCCTAATGCCTATACTCAGTAGCTGCTAGCTTACATCTCTGTCTAAAGTTTTAGGCATAGCACATATTCATAGGCATCCTAAGATTGTTACCTCTAACAAGATTGTCCTGGGATAGGGGAAACAATATGACTTGAAAGGATGAGATTATAGGAAGAGAGATGAAACGGAGATGGGGCTCTTATAGCAGGAAGCCACTTACAGTCTTATTTGAACAACTATACTCTCTCATATGAATCTGCATGGGTTTTGAAATCTTCTGAGGAGTCTCTTCTCTATACCTACAGGTACATATGGTGGGAACAGGAGAGAGAACCTCAGTGGCTGTTCCCAGGCTCTGGAACTCCCTTTTTAGAGAGGCTAGATTTGTACCCTTCTTGATATTTTTCTGCAGGTTCAAGGGGAAAGGGCTTTGCACAATATGCTGGATTTTCTATTTGCTGTTCTTGTTTTTAGCAGTTTTTAGTACGTTAAATAGTTTAATTATGTTTTTAAACTTTTTCATGTTGAGAATTTTTAACTATGTTTTCACTGTTAGAAAACATTAACTTGTCTAAAAGAAAGATGCTTAGGGCTGGTTACTTATCATGACAAAGATTCCACCAACAGATTTGGCAACTTATTCCAATAAGTTGCCAAATCTGTTGGTGGAATCTTTGTCATAAGGGCAACAACTTTTAGCCTCTACCTGAACCTCAGGAAGAACTTCCTGATGGTCAGAGCTGTTCAGCAGTGGAATATGCTGCCTTTGAGTGTGGTGGAGTCTCCTTCTTTGGAAGTTTTTAAGCAGAGGCTGGATGGCCATTTGTCCGGAGTGCTTTGATGGGTGTTCTTGCCTAGCAGGGGGCTGGACTGGATGGCCCCTGTGATCTGTTCCAACTCTGTGATTCTATGACCTCAGATGAAGAAAACTTCTGAGATGTGAACAGCATCATCAAGAAATTCATTACAAGAAAAGAAAAAAAACACAAAAGAAATGACATATGCAAAAATTCAAAATTCCGTAAAATTCTGGGTATTTTCATTCAAATTTTTAAAAAGTATGTTTATATTTCAGCAATAAACACAAATATGAGCACTTAATATAGGTCAGCATTCTGATCATGACATATGCAAGCATAAATCCAGCCATTTGTCCCTTTATGGGTTTGCGGGGGGTCATATTTGAAGTTAGCATTTACTTCCTTCCTCCATAACAACAAAAGGCCCCCTCAACAGAATCACCATTTCACTGTTATAACACCCCATCACCATTCAGTGGCTAGGGGAGGGGGATCAGAGCAGCATCTAGCTATTTACTCATAGCCAGATGCTGCTCTAATCCCCCAACTCTCCATATATCCATAGCCAAATGCAGAACAATGACATCATCCATTGAGGCCTCAGTGGAGGGCAAGAGATCTCAGAGGATAATGTCAACAATGTGTATTGCCCATGGGGCCAATGCTTCTTTGATCCCCTCCACCCTCCTTTTAGCCATTGAATGACTGTGTGTGCATGGGGGGAGGGCGCTAACAGCAAAATTATGAGATGGCAAGAAGGGAGGTATTGTGGAGTTCTGTCTGTGGAACTTCTATATGATGCTTGGTGATGTAAGATCCTGACTATTCTTTTTCTTTTCTTTTTCTTTTTTAATTAGCCACATTATTTAGTATTTTTCAGCACTGCAGCCTAGGTATTTCTAAAGAGTACTAAAATACTAAAGAACATGGAACAATTAACTCAATGGCCTTTACAACAGTCATGCATAAAATCATGCTACTGTTTTACTAAAGCAACTGAAATGTGTGTATCTTACATATATATATTGCAGATAGAAAGGGTTTGAAAGCAATTACACATTGAACTTGACACAAAATCCAACAAAATTTGCATTTCTCTAGGAAAAAGAAAAGTACTAAATTAAAAATTCCTCAATAACTAATTATACATTCATGCACACACATATGCATACTATCAGAATTATGCATACTATCAGAAAAATAAAAGCAAAACAAGACTGGAGAAAGAACTGTTTGGGCATCTGGTGACATCAAATTTAATTGTATTTCACTAGATGCTGACATTAGCAATCAACATTTTTCTTTTCCATACATCATTTTTCAACTATTCTCTAGAAAGGAACCATTTGCTCCCTCTTGCATAGGACAAGGGCAATGAAGATAGTGACCATTATAGCTGTTCCATGTACTGTCACCAAACAGTACTTTATCCAGGTTTCAGGATTTGGGAAAGGACAGTAAAAATATTTGGGACATGGACAGGGTTACTGGGAGGTCTGATGTCAGAACTTCTGACAGATCCAAAGCCCTGAACAGTTGAGCCTGGCCATAGAGAAGGAGAAGCTACATATCTAGAGGGTGTTTTTTTTTCCTTCACTGCAGAATGTTTATTTTCCTCTCTCCTGCTGAAACCAATAGGAGGGTTCATTGTTTGGAATTCTTCAGTTTATTAAAAACAACTCCATTTTAGCACCATGGCAAATTCTTGGATGTTATTCTGCAATCCCTCTTTCATAGAATCATAGAAATGTAGAGTTGGAAGAGACCACATGGGCCATCCAGTCCAACCCCCTGCCATGCAGGAACACCCTCAAAGCAATCCCGACAGATGGCCATCTAGCCTCTCCTTAAAAACCTCCAAGGAAGGAGACTCCACTACACTCTGAGACAGCATATTCCACTGCTGGACAGTGGAAGTTCTTCCTGAGGTTCAGGTGGAATCTCCTTTCCTGCAGCTTGAATCTATTGCTCCTTGTCCTGGTCTCTGGAGCAGCAGAAAACAAGCCCTCTCCTTCCTCTACATGGCATCCCTTCAAATATTTAAACATGGCTATCATGTCCCCTCTTAACCTTCTCTTCTGCAGACTAAGCATACCCAGCTCTCTAAGTCTATCCTCATAGGGCATGGCTTCCAGGCCTCCCACCATTTTGGTCGCCCTCCTTTGGACTTGCTCCAGCTTGACCATGTCCTTCTTGAATTGGGGTGCCCAGAACTGGACACAGTATTCAAGATGAGGTCTAACCAAAGCAGAGTAGAGTGGTACCTACCTCCCTCGATCTAGGCACCATACTCCTATTGATGCAGCCGAGAATTGCATTTGCTTTCTTGGCTGCCGCATCACACTGCTGACTCATGTTCAGCTTGTGGTTTATGAAGACTCCTAGATCCCTTTCAGACGTACTGCTGTCCAGCCACGTGTCCCCGATCCTATATTTCTGTATTCCATTTTTTCTACCTAAGTGTAGGATCTTACACTTCTCTCTGTTGAATTTCATTTTGTTAGCCTTGTCCAGCTCTCCAATCTATCCAGGTCATTTTGAATTTTGATCCTGTCCTCTGGCGTATTAGCAACCCCTCCCAATTTGGTGTCATCTGCAAATTTGATGAGCATGCCTTCTATTCCTTCATCCAAGTTGTTGATAAAAATATTGAACAGCACTAGGCCCAGGACAGAACCCTGTGGCACCCCGCTAGTCACTTCTCTCCAGGATGAAAAGCAGCCATTCGTGATCACACTTTGGGTTCGGTCGGTCAACCAATTACAAATCCAACTAATAGTAGCCCTGTCCAGCCCACACTTTACTAGCTTCATTGCAAGAACATCATGGGGAACTTTGTCAAAGGCCTTACTGAAATCGAGATATGCTACATCCACAGCATTCCCTTCATCTATCAAGCTAGTAACTCTATCATAGAAAGAGTTAAAGCCATAGTTAGTTACATTAGTAGGATTTTTTTTAATCATTATGTCTTACTTGTACTGATTAGTTACAAATGTAGGATGGTCTTTTCAGCACTTTTTAGCCTTCATTTGCTTCATGTCTTACATCATGCCATCTCTCCAGCCACAAGATCATCTCTGGAGTCTTAACTCCACTTCCTAATTTGGTGTAATCTGCAAATCTGATAAGCTTGCTTTCTATTCCATCATTTAAGTCATTTATAAAGATGTTGAACAACACTGGGCTCAGGAAAAAATCTTGAGGTACCCCACTTGTCACTTCTCTCCAGGATGAAGGGCAACTATTATGAACACTCTGTGGATTTGGTTGATCAACCAGTTTCAAATCCACCTAACTGTAAGGCAGTCTGAACCACAGTTCCCCAGCTTTCCTACAAGAATACTATGGAATATCTCATCAAAACCCTTACTGAAAGCAAAATATACTATATCCTCAGTATTCCTCTGCTGAACTAGATAAACTTAGTTTGGCCTGATTTCTTTTTGATAATCTCATCCTCACTCTTAGTAATCCCAGTATACTTGTCTAATTATACACCAATTGACCATTCAATGATCTGCTCTAGAAACTTCCCTGGTGTTGACTGTAGTTGTTCAGGTCCTTTTTTTGTGCCTTCTTTGTAGATGTGGACAAAATTTGCCCCCTTCCAATCTATTTTCCCTCTCCTGTCCTCCAAGAATCTTCAAAAGTTATTGACAGTGGCTATGAGATTATATCTACAACTTCCTTTAGTATGCTTAAGTTCTCCAAGGTCAGTATGCATCTGACCTTGGAGAACTTAATTCATTTAGAGTACCTAGTTACTCTTTTACTTCCTCTTTTTTTACTATTCTTGGTTGTAGTACCCTTGCTGCATGGCTTATTCTATTCTTACTAGTTAGTGCACTGTTTTCCATTAAGAGAAGACAGAGGCAAAGAAGGTACAGAACTATAGGTTGTTGTGGGTTTTCTGGGCTTTGAGGCCATGTTCTATTAGTATTTTCTCCTGACATCAGGAGAAAACACTAATAGAACACGGTCTCAAAGCCCGGAAAACCCACAACAACCTATGGTTCCAGCCATGAAAGCCTTCGACTTTACAAGTTACTGAACTGTTGAGCCAACTTTCTTTCTCATCAGCATTTCACCATCTTCTTCATGCAGGGCTCTACCAAATCCTTGTTCTTCCTCATGTTTTGAACATAACCAACTACACCTTTAAAAAAATTAATAAATATTTTTATTAGAACAATTTTCTAACAAATGAAGACATAAACGCAGCCGCCTTTTAACTGCATATTCTAACTGCTAACAAACTATAAAAGAAATGACACACAAAAAAAGATTCTTCACTTAGTCTCAACTCCTCAGAATAATACCTATTTGCAGAATATTACACTACCTCCAGTTTCTTTTAGAAAAGCATTATTTAATACTAATATTATTACTATTCCTATGTAAAATTTTATATCAAAAAGTATTGCTACTAGAATTATAGTAACATAAAAGAATATCTGCCTGATTGTATTTTAGATAATGAGCAAAAATGCCAGTGTAATATTTAGTAACCATCTATAGTAATATTTAGTAAAATCTATGATATTTAAAAACATAAGTAGCTATGTGGAAATATAAAGATAACTATTCTACCATAAACCATCATGTTCTTTTTGCTCAAAGCCTGATGTTGCATATCTTCCCTGACGCCTCTTAAATAAATTATAACATTATCACATTGAGATCTAAATTCTGTTGAAGTTTTTCCCCTCATTAAATATAGAGTCATAGGGTTGGAAGGGCCACAGGGACCATCCAGTCCAACCCCCTGCTATGCAGGAACACACATCAAAGCATTCCCAACAGATGGCCACCCAGCTTCTGCTTAAAAACCTCCAAAGAAGGAGACTCCTCCGCACTTCAAGGCAACATATTCCACTGCCGGACAGCTCTGACTGTCAGGAAGTTCTTCTTGAGGTTCGGGAGGAATCTCCTTTCCTGCAGCTTGAATCCATTGCTCCTTGTCCTAGGCCATTTTAGCACTAGAGTGTTATAGCGCTATTATTCCACTTTCAACATCTGGTGGAATTCTGGGGTTTGTAATTTACTGAGGTCAAAGAGCTCTCCGGCTGAGAATTCTAAATGCCCCTCCCTAAACTGCAAAGCCTAGGATTCCATAGGATGTTGAAAGTGGAAAAATAGCGCTATAACACTCTTGTGTGGAAACGGCCCTAGTCTCTGAAGCAGCGGAAAACAAGCCCACTCCCTCCTCAACATGACATCCCTTCCAATATTTAAGCATAGCTATCATGTCCCCTCTTAACCTTCTCTTCTGCAGACTAAACATGGCCAGTTCCCTGAGCCGCTCCTCATAGGGCATGGCTTCCAGACCCTTTACCATTTTGGTTGCCCTCCTCTGGACATATTCCAGCTTGTCGATATCCTTCTTGAACTGAGGTGCCCAGAACTGTACACGGTGTTCCAAATAAGGTCCAAACAATGCAGAATACAGTGGTACTATTACCTCTCTTGATGTAGACAGCATATTCCTATCAATGCAACCAAGAATTGCATTGGCTTTCTTGATTGCCGCATCACACTGCTGACTCATGTTCAGCTTGTGATCTACCAAGACTCCTAGATCCCTTTCACAAGTACTATTATCCAACCACATGTCCCCCATTCTATATCTGGGCATTCCATTTTTTTTTTTTTACTTAAGTGTAGGATCTTACATTTCTCTCTGTTGAAATTCATTTTGTTAGCTTTGGCCCAGCTCTCCAATCTGTCAAGGTCATTTTGATATTTTTTTTTTAATAATATGGTTATTCAGTTTAAAAAAGAGATACATCAACCATAACAAAAAAAAAAGGACGCACAAAAAGAAAAGAAATAAGCATTCCTTTACCAAGCCCAATGAAAAAAACAAATAAAAAACTGAAAAGATAGAAGAAGAAGAAAAAGATAAGAAGATAAAGTACCTGGAAACTAGTAATGTAGAGTAAGAAAAAAGTCCAAGAGTTAGATAGGACTTGAAAAGGAATAAAAAGGAAAGGTCTACATAGTGAAACACTAAAAAAGCAAGTGAAAAGATATCCATTGAAAAGGGAAGATAAGAAAAAGAACATTGTGGCTACCTATGCTCTAATCCCCCCACCCTCTGACTTCCTATACTTTCTGACCTTGCATGTTTTAGCCCCACCATATGATATCCCCTCACTTTGAAGAAAAGGAATTTCCTTTGTATAAATATATTTAACTCTATAATGTCAGAGTTTTTGTTCTTCTAAATCTCAAATCCCCATTGAAATTTATCACCCAATCTATTCTTCATATAACATATATAAGGTTTCCAAATGTTAAGATAAGATTGCTTAGATATCTCCTTCAATCATCCTGATAACTTACCTGTTTTGACCACTTCCATCACTCTTCCCAGCCATTCTTGTATTAAGGGAGTGCATTTTTGGTGCCAATATTTTGCAAATGTTATTCTTGCTGCTGTTATCTTATAACATAACAGTATTTTATTTTCCTTTTCTACCTTGTCCTCATAATCTAACATATTCAAAAGACATAATTCTGGCCTAAATGTAAGTTTTGATTTCAAGATTTTCTGTATTTCTCCATTCACCCTTAACCAATATCTCCTAGCCTTTCTATATGTCCCCCATTAAGTGATAACATGTCCCTTCTTGTAATTTACATTTCCAACACTTATTACTAACCTTTTTTATGTATTTTCACTAGGTTAGTTGGGTTTAGGTACCATCTATATACCATTTTAAGCAGATTTTCTTTATAATCATAACAACTTGTAAATTTCCTCTCAGTTCTCCGAACTCTTTCCCACTGTTCCAATTGTAAACGATAACCCACATTTTTTGCCCATTTTATCATACATTGTTTAACTAATTCATCCTCATTCACATAATATAACATTAATTTATATATTTTTGCAATCAAATGATCTTTTTCTTTACATAAAATTTTCTCTATCTCTGATTCTTTACTCTCAAAGTCATATTCGGTTTTGTCCTCTCTAAATCTTAATTGATAATATGACAACCATTAAATTTTTAAACCCTTCTCTTCAAATTTCTGGATTTTTTTTATTGTCAAATTTCCCTGTTTATTTTCCAATAAATCTACATACCTTATCCACTTTTTAGGATATCCTAATTCCCTTCTATAAAAAGCTTATTGAGGGGATACCCAGCCTGGAATTTTAAAACTGAAATTATCTTTGTACTTTCCCCAAATTCTAAATAAGGCCCTTCTTACTGTATGATTTTTAAATTGTGAATTTATTTTTACTTTTTCATACCACATGTAACCAGACCAGCCAAATCTTAGTTCATGGCCCTCCAATTCCAATAGTCTTTTATTACTTAATACAATCCAATCTTTTATCCATGATAGGCTCGCAGCTTCAAAATATAATTGCAAATTTGGCAAACTCCATCCTCCTCTTTCCCTTGCTTCCATCATCAATTTCTTTTTTATTCTAGGTTTCCTACCCATCCAAATAAAGTTAGAAAACTCTTTTTTCCAATTTTAAATGGCTTGTCAGATAGTATAACTGGAATAGTTTGAAATAGATAAGTTAATTTTGATAGAACATTCATTTTTATTATTGAGATTCTCCCCAACATAGATACAGATAAGTGCTTCCATTTTATTAAGTCTTTTATGATCTCATCCCAAACTTTAACATAATTAATTTCATACAACTGCTGATTGTTAGTTGTTATATTAATACCCAAATATTTTACTTTCTTTACAACTTCAAAATCTGTCTTTATTTGAAGACTGCTTTGTTCCTGTAATGACATATTTTTTGTCAAAATTTTAGATTTATCGGCATTCACTTTAAAACCTATGTATTTACCATATTCCCTTATCACCTTTAATAAATTTACTACATTTGATTGAGGGTCCTGTTGTGTTTACAACATCATCTGCAAAAGCTTGAAGCTTAAATTATTCTTTCCTTACCCTTATTGTCAGGAACAGATTCACTCTTACACGGATCAACAAACTTAATAGAAGATTTATTGTAACATAGTAAGGGATGCTGTCTTCAGACGTTAAAGCTCGAGAATGGAACGTTTTCCCCCCACCTTACACTTTAACAGACAGTTTCTCCTAAGATAGTTGTAAAAGAACGAACGTCATCATGCCAAATGGTTCCTTTGAAATTCCAGCCAGAAGGAATGGTTGGCGCCTGGGAATAGCTAACAGCCTACTATCACTATTTCCTCAGTCTACTGCTATCCTAAAACAATAAAACATGGAGGACTCCCGACATCCTGCCCCACTTTTTTAAAAAAATATATACATAAAGATACACAAAATATAGAAAATATCACGGAACAGTAGAAAGACAAGAAAACTAAATAGTAATATGAATGCAGTAGCAAGTCAGTCGGGGCGTTGAGGAACATCAGCCGGCGAAGAAGTCAGCGAAGGTGCCCTCTTCAGCAAACTGGAATGAAAAACAGGATGAATAGCCTTGAGGGAAGAAGGGAGATCTAGTTCAAAAGAGACATCATTAATAGCCCTTTTCACAGGAAAAGGTCCGAGAAAACGAGGGGAAAGTTTTTTAGACGGAGAAGGAGAGGAAATGTTCTTAGAAGAAAGGAAAACCAAATCCCCGGGCTGGTAAAGGGGATTAGGCTGCCGTTTACGGTCAGCGAAACGTTTGTGGGAAGCTTTAGCGGATGCTATAGCATCTGAGACGGATTGCCAAATGCCAGAAAATTTAGAGACCCAAGCAGAAACAGAAGGAGGAGCGGAGGAAGAGAGGGAGAGGGGGGAAAGGAGAAGGAAGGAAGCCGTAAACTATTTCAAAGGGGGGTTTCCCAGTAGAGGTATGAACCGCAGAATTGATGGCAAACTCAGCGAACGGAAGGAGCGGAGCCCAATCATTCTGGTTCTCAGAAACAAAACACCTAAGAAATTGTTCAAGAGATTTGTTAACACGCTCAGATTGGCCATCTGTTTGAGGGTGATAAGCACTGCTGAGTTTCTGAGTGACTCCCAGGGTTTTCAGTAGACAAGTCCAAAACTTGGAAGTGAAAATTGGATCCCTGTCCGAAATGATCACCGAAGGTAGTCCGTGAAGTTTCCATACATGATTAACGAACAGGTCAGCCAGCTGGTCAGCACGGGGTAGTTTCTTTAGAGGCACAAAATGACATTGCTTGGAAAAGTGATCAGTAACAACCCAAATAACATGAAAGCCGTGTGAAGAGGGAAGAGACACGATAAAATCCCATGCGATGACCGACCAGGGGCTAGCAGGCGCAGGCAGAGGTTGCAGGAGCCCTTGAGGTTTAGATGTGGGCGACTTAGAAACGTTGCAAGTGGCACACTGCTTAATGTAAGTTTGCACGGAGGGGTTTAATCCAGGCCACCAAAAAAGGCGGCGAATCGCATGCAATGTCTTCAAAAACCCAAAATGTCCAGCGGGTTTGGAATCATGATAACGATGAAGTACCTGCTCGCGGGCAGCAGGGGGAACGTAGACCTTGGTGCCATAAAAGGGAAGATTGTCAACCCATTCTATTTTATCCTTGTTTGCCGGTAGCCAGGAGTCTGCATGCGCTGCATGAATGATAGCATCGCGGAGAGCGGAGTCACAAAGAGAGGAGGCAGAAAGCCTTGTCTTTGCTAATGCACGAGTAGTCACTTGAGAAGCCAGAGAGGAGGCAGGAAACAAGGTATTGGAGTGGGAGGACGTAGCAGGGGATTCGCAAAACAGGGAAGTCGAGAGAGAGGGTCCGCCAGTTGGTTAGTTCGGCCAGGTTTGAAAACAATTTTAAATTGGAATCTCTGGAAAAATTCAGCCCATCTCGCCTGCTTAGGGGAGAGTTTCTTAGCAGACTGTAAGGCTTGCAAATTCCTATGATCAGTCCAAACTTCAAAGGGGAGTCGAGCCCCTTCAAGCAAATGACGCCAAGAGGACAGCGCAAAATGGATAGCCTTGGCTTCTTTCTCCCAAATAGGCCAATTAGCTTGTTGAGGGGAAAATTTCTTTGAAATGAAAGCACAAGGCCTGAGTGCTCCTGTGGTGTCATGTTGTAAAAGAACGGCTGCCATGGCAAAGTCCGAAGCATCCGTTTGCACAATGAATTGCTTCGTACTGTCGGGAAAAAGGAGTAAGGGCTCAGACGTAAATTTAGATTTCAAATGGTCAAACGCCGATTGACACTCAGGCGACCAACAAAGTCTATGCGCCTTGCCCGCAGTGGATCCTTTAGGTTTCCGTAGAAGGTTGGTGAGTGGAAGCTTTATGGCAGCAAAATCCTCAATAAAGTTCCGGTAGAAGTTCGCAAAACCAAGAAATTGCTGCAGTTGCTTCACAGTTTTAGGGACGGGCCATTGCAAAATGGAGTTAATCTTCGAAGGGTCCATTTTAAGTGAACAATCTTGAATCCTATATCCCAAGTAATCAAAAGTTTGGGTGTCAAATTGGCATTTAGATAGATTAACCACGAGGTTGTTATCTATAAGCCTTCGTAACACTTCACGAACCAATGACACATGAGATTCCATGGAATCTGCGTAAATTAAAATGTCATCCAGATAAATCAGAACCCCCTGATACAACAAGTCATGGAAAATGGTGTTCAAAAACATTTGGAACACAGATGGCCCCGATTGTAAGCCAAAGGGAAGAACCGTCCATTTAAAGTTACCTAGAGGAGTTGCAAAGGTGGTGAGCCACTCAGAGTCCGGGTCCATTCTAATCCTATGAAAAGCCTCTTTAAGATCAAGTTTGGTGAAATATTTTCCTTGAACAAGATGGTCCAAAACAGTCCGTATCAGAGGTATGGGATAACAATTGGAGGAAATAACCTGGTTAATAGCAGAGTAGTTAACTATCAGTCTCGGATCCGCGCTGGGATCTTTTCTCTTTCGGAAGAAGACAGGACTCGCCGTGGGGGCTGTAGAGGGCTTGATAAAGCCGCGAGCCAAGTTTTTATTTAGGAACTTCTTGAGAGCAAGGAGTTCTTTTTGGCTCATGGGATAAATTTTCGGTTTAGGCAGGGTGGCCCCGTCAACTAATTCCAGTTTACAGTCAAAGTCCGTGTGGGGAGGCAATTTGTCAGCCTCCCTTTCGTGGAAAGCCTTTTGGAAGTCTCGGTAGTGTGAAGGAATTTGTTGCAATTCTTCATGGGGAATAGAAAAGTTTTCATCTGAAGAGGACATAGTGCCAGCAGTCCAGTTTATCTGGGGGTTATATTCACGAAGCCAATCGATTCCCAAGACCAATTTGAACTGCATCGCCTTGGGAACTAGAAATCGCATGCTGTAATTGTTTTTGTCCATTTGAAATGAGATGGGCTTAGTGATTTTACTAATTACTCCCCCAGTCATTGAGGTCCCATCCATTTGCGTTAATTTGATGGGGCATTCCAAGGGCTCATAAAGAGTTTTCAATTGTTTGGCCAATTTGGGGTGTAACAAACTTCTGGAGCAGCCAGAGTCAATTAATGCCCTATGTACATGCAAAGTCCCATCGCTGCCACTAATCGCAACCGTGGCGTAGAAATGGGGAATTTTAGGAGTACTTACAGATGTTCCCGCCGCTTGCCAGTCATCGCAGTCAGGTTTAGAATCTCCATCTATGTCAGATGAGGACGAAGAGGTGGTTTCATCATCGGGATCGGAGTCTCCTGTCGCCGCTGCAGGGTCCTTAGAAGTGCGTCTAAGTGGTTGTTTGGCGGCCGCTGTCTGATGTGTGAATTCTATATCCTTTGGGTCTGCTCGTGCTCCCTTAGTCCCAGTCGGAGCTTGGTTTCCGCGGCAGGTGTTGGCGAGGTGGCCCGGTTTTCCACAGTTAAAGCACATGCCCAAACGGAGACGTTTGTTCCGTTCCTCAGCATTGAGGACGGTGGGACCGCGAGGTTGTCGTTTTGGCACGTCTTGTCTTTGTCGGTTCAGCTGAACAGTCTGGGTTATGCCTTCCATTTCAGTAGCTAGTCTGACCCAACCTAGCAGGGTCTGTGGATTGGCCTGCATTAAGCACCCGTGTAGATATCAGGATTTAGTCCATCTTTGTATAACTCAATTAGAATTTCATCACTCCACGGGACTTTGGTGGCCAGGTTTCTAAATTCACGGGATACGTCCCACATCGTCCTGCCTTGTTTCATTCGTTTCAGTTGATATTTGGTGTTTTCCAATAAATGGGGGTCTTCAAAGTTTCCCGCAGATGGTTCATGAAGAGCTGCAGATTTTCAGTTTCGGGGGCGCGGGAGTCATATAGGTTCGCTACCCAGTCTGCTGCCAGTCCTTTCATCCTCTGGCTTAGGTATCGAATTCGGGCCGCATCATCCCGAAATAGATGGCCGTGATCAATCATGAAATTGTTTGCCATAGTCAAAAAAAAGGAATTTCTCCCCCTTCCCGTTGAAGGTCGCTTTCAGGTCTCCCACATTTCTGAGTAACAGTGGCGCTGGCGTGTGCCCTGTTGGTTGCTGGGGCGGACCAGGGGTGCCTGCCGCCGAGACAGCCGCTCGTGGTTCTCCTCCTGGTGATCTCCCTGTCTGCGAGGGACGGATGCGCATCTCGCGTAGCATGGTCTTGAGTTCGAGTATCTCCTCATCTTTTCTTTCCAGTTCGGTTTCCATTTGCTTTATCTCCTCCAAAAGGGATAGGTCTTTTGCTGATGTCATCCCATCTAGCAGCCCTTCTGCGTTGTCTCAACGACGTATGTGGCTTTTCTCCCCAGGCCCAGGTTTGGCCGCTTGTGGGGGTTTCCATAGCCTCGGTCAGGCGCAATTTTGTCTTGGTATCCAGGGGCACTTCAGTTTCTGTAGCTCCATCAGATTCTGCAGATCCTTGCTCTTCTTCAGTAATCGACTGGTCCATCAATTGGTGCATTTTTTGAAAGCATTCTCGAGCTTTCTGTCAGGAACAGATTCACTCTTACACGGATCAACAAACTTAATAGAAGATTTATTGTAACATAGTAAGGGATGCTGTCTTCAGACGTTAAAGCTCGAGAATGGACGTTTTCCCCCCACCTTACACTTTAACAGACAGTTTCTCCTAAGATAGTTGTAAAAGAACGAACGTCATCATGCCAAATGGTTCCTTTGAAATTCCAGCCAGAAGGAATGGTTGGCGCCTGGGAATAGCTAACAGCCTACTATCACTATTTCCTCAGTCTACTGCTATCCTAAAACAATAAAACATGGAGGACTCCCGACACTTATGCTGGGCCAAAGCTAACAAAATGAATTTCAACAGAGACAAATGTAAAGTGCGACACTTAGGCAGAAAAAATGGAATGCACAAATATAGGATGGGGAATGCGTGGCTGGATAGCAGTATGCGTGAAAGGGATCTAGAAGTCTTGGTAGATCACAAGCTGAACGTGAGTCAGCAGTGTGATGTGGCAGCCAAGAAAGCCAACACGATTCTTGGTTGCATCAATAGGAGTATGATGTCTAGATTTAGGGAGGTAATGATACCACTGTATTCTGCATTGCTTAGACCTCATTTGGAATACTGTGTCCAGTTCTGGGCACCTCAATTCAAGAAGGATATCGACAAGCTGGAGTGTGTCCAGAGGAGGGCGATCAAAATTGTCAGGGTTCCCTCCATAATTAGTTTGGGAAAGTATTATGGATGGGCTATGTAGTAGTAAGATGCTTGCAACATGTAGTCTAAGCAGTTAGATAGCTTTGCCTGCAGCTGCACATTATAGTAACATTCCTAAAACACCGTTAAGAAAACATCCAAGTTCGCACCAGATAGTTACCTGGTAACAGCTCAGGGGTGAGAGAAGCAAGGTCATCTGTAATTGGCTTGTAGGAATGAGAGGAGCATTATAACTTATTGTCTCTGGAAATTTCCTCAGTTTGAATCACTGAAGTCATTGTACTTTGTTCATGCTCAATAATCAAACTTGCTTTCGCATGTTTATTCTATGTATTTGAATCAGTTCCTGACAAAAATGGTGAAGGGTCTGGAAGCCATGCCATATGAGGAGTGGCTTAGGAAGCTGAGTATGGTTAGTCTGCAGAAGAGAAGGTTAAGAGGGGACATGATAGCCATGTTTAAATATTTGAAGGGATGCCACGTAGAGGAGGGAGAGGGCTTGTTTTCTGCTGCTCCAGAGACTAGGACAAGGAGCAATGGATTCAAGCTGCAGGAAAGGATATTCCACCTGAACCTCAGGAAGAACTTCCTGACGGTCAGAGCTGTCTGACAGTGGAATATGCTGCCTCAGAGTGTGGTAGAATCTCCTTCTTTGGAGGTTTTTAAGCAGAAGCTGGATGGCCATCTGTTGGGAATGCTTTGATGTGTGTTCCTGCATAGCAAGGGTTTGGACTGGATGGCCCCTGTGGTCTCTTCCAACTCTTTGATTCTATTCCCCTAATCCTCATATCTAATCTGACTTCCCTACACAATATCTCCAATGCTAAAATAAATAATAATGGGGAGAGCGGACATCCTTGCCTTGTACCTTTTTTCAATTATTATATATTCTGATTCACTATCATTTATTCACAATTTAGCTTTTTGAATTCCATATATCACTCTAATCCAATTATAGTAGTTCTCCCCTATTCCTACTTCCTTTAATAATTTGAGAAGAAAAGTCCAATTTAAATTATCAAAGGCTTTTTCTGAGTCTATAAAAAAATAACGCTCCTTTTACATCATTATGGTAGTTTAAATACTCCATTACATCCATAACAATTCTAATATTATTTTTTATTTGCCTTCCTGGGAAATAAAATTTGATCCTCATGAATAAATTCTTGGAGGTAGGTTTTTAATCTATTTGCTAAAATTCCAGCATATATTTTATAATCCTCATTTAGCAGAGAGATAGGTCTGTAATTTTTAATTAGTTTTGGTTTACAATCTTCTTTAGGTATTAAAATAATAGCTGCTTCATGCCATGTCTCTGGAATTTTGCTATCTTGAAGAATATCATTCATGACTTTCCATAAAGGTTGAGCTAGTTCATCAATAAATATTTTATAGTAAATGGCTGATAGGCCATCCATCCCGGGCACTTTCCCTCCTTTTAGTCTTTTAATAGCTTCTTTTATCTCATCTTGTGAAATCGCTTCATTTAACATATTTTAACCCTTTCTGAAATTTTAGCAATATTTCTCTCCTGCAGGTATTCCCCAATCTGATCCTCCAAAGAGGCCAGTTTTTTATACAAAGCACTAAAATAACTATAGAACAAATCATTAATTTCTGTTTCTTTCATCACAATTCTTTCCCCCATTTTCAGTTCTAGTATCCTCCTTTTAGCTTTTTCCTTCCTCACCTTATAAGCTAACCACTGCCCTGGTTTATTTGCACACTCAAAATTTTTCTGTTTAACAAATTCCAATTTCCATTTGATCACATCTAATAACAACATATTAGCTTGCTCTCTTAACATATTTAATTGTTTAATAATCTTTTCATTAGTGGGGTACTGCTGCAAGTTACATTCTTTTATTTCTTCCTCATTTTTTTCCAATTTCTCCTTTTTTTTTTTTCTTTTCCATTCCAATTTTTTCTGAATGAACAACCCTCTACTAACTTCCTTGCTGGCATCCCATACTATTCTGGTATCAACTCCTTTATCCATATTTAGTTCAAAATATTCCTTAATTTTCTCTTTACATTCACTGACTATATCAACATTTTGTAATAATAATTCATTCAATCTCCAGTAGAATTTTTCCCCACCTGTTGCAGTACCATTTAAACTGGATTGTGATCCACAATGCTCTAGAGTCTCCACCTTTCACACTTTACTTACTAAAGTTTTTGAAATCCAAATCATATTGATTCTTGAAAGTGAATGGTGAGCATCTGAGAAGAAAGTATAGCATCTCTTGTCCCCTTCCTTAATTCTCCAAACATCTGTTAACTGCAATGCTTCCACTATTTCAAAAAAATTCCTTTGATAACTTCCCCTGATTCTCCTTTATCTATTTTCCTGTACTTCTATCAACTAATGGATCCACTACTCCACTAAAGTCCCCTGTCTTTTCTTTTAATTCTCAAAAAAAATGTCCTTTTTTCCTTCACTGAGGTGTAAATTCCAATAATTAATAATTTATCATTATTTACCATAATTTTTACAGCCACATATCTTCCTTTATAATCTGAATAAATTAATTTTGGCATTAAATTTTCCTTTATATAAATTACCACCCCATTCCTCTTTTTTAAACCTAAAGAGAATTCCTTATCAAGTTTTCCTTGTTTTAGCAAGTTACTATATTCTTTTTTAATTCTAATTTCTTGTAAGCAGATAACAGTTACACTTAATTTTTTCAAATAATGAAATATTAAATTCCTTTTCTTCAAAGTGTGAATCCCTTTTACGTTCCAAGTAATAAACCTACAATTCATTTTTATCCTCCTTCCTCCTC